>CAUJRU010000170.1:600000-886483 GCA_963277665.1 Viscum album
ATAAAATAAATAATTATTTAAATATAATGTTGGTTTTAAACTATAAAGTAGTGTTTTCACTATTCATCAAAAATTGAATGTTTTCAGAAAAATACCAAAACCTTACCCTAAGATAATTTTGATATTCCTAATTCAAAAATTAATTCTATTTTTTTCAAATTAAAAAAATAGAAGTTTCATTAATTAATTTAAAATCAATTCTCATTGTCAAAACAGAAAAGCGGGGTTTTAAAAAGTAAAAGTTATCAAAAGATTAACATGTGTTTAGATCAAATTTTAATTTGAAATTACTTATAATCACTTAAATTGTATTCAATGATAAAAATATAATATAATTAAACTTCCAAACCATTAAAATACATAATTTAACAAAATAAATTATTTTGATTAAATAAGTTGTTTTCAGTTAAAATTTAGTATTTTTTAGTATTCATCAAAATATAAAAGTTATTAGAAATATACCAAATATTTATCCAAAATAAATTTTTATATCCCGATTCTAAAGAGGAATTTAATTTCATTAAATTGAATATATAAAAGTGATAAATATTGGTTTTAAAAAGGGTTTTCCATTAAAATGTGGTAAAATTACATTTTTTGAAAAATACTTCTTTTATATGAAAATATGATTTTGTTCTTATATTATGTCTAAGAAACACAAAATATGGATTCTAAAATTATATGGAGTATAAGAAATTCAAAATTCAGTTAATACTATTCATAACTACTTTTGAATGGCTAGTTTGGTAAGTCATGGTGCGCTCAAAATCGTTGTTGCGTGTAACACAAGCTATTGAATTAATGAAAATAACATACTATGAAATATTGGGGTGATACACAATAAATTTAATTAAATTTCATAATCCAAATATGAGAATTTCAACATTCAAATATATAATATATTTTTAGAACATTGTTTCTAAATAAATAAATTTTCAATAAACATGAATCTTTAAATTATTATTTTTTATAACTCGTTAATTATTAATTATATGTTTTTTTATATTAAAAATAAATATATGGGGTTTTTCAATGTATTTTGTAAAAATTATTCTTTAAATTAAATAAATTTAATTTAAAATTATTTATCTAAAAAATAAAATTTATTTAAAATAGGTCATATTTTAAATAATTAATTAGTAATATTTATTTAATTGGAAAATTATTTCTGTGATGTTAGTTACATGTAAAATAATTTATGTGGAACCCATTATTTTCATCTAAAAACAAAACAATCAACTTACCAATTGGACATATACATACCCAATGACCGCATATCTAATTATCATAAATCCAATGACCATATATCAAATGGCCATATACCCAATGTCTATATATAATGGTCATCTTACATTCCTAGATATGGCCTCACATGCAACAGTAGAATTCATTCATCGAATTTTCACATTTCTATCATAAAATTTATAATATATTTTTTAATGTGTTTCCCTCATTCCATAGTTACAATAAATTTTAGAATATTAAAGGAAAAACACGAGGATAGAGATTTCTAGTTTGTGTTATTTTTATTTCCATGTGGTTTTATTCTTATGTTAATAATCATAATGATATTTGAAATTACATTCTCATAGTGTACTAATGTTTTTGTTGCATTGTAATATTTTATGTCAATAAAATGTTCTTTTTTCAACCTATTTTGGGGTTGCATGTAAGAATATCTATTAAATTTATTAATGTAATAAAAATGTGAGGTGTTATTACACACATCCAATAATTGAATCTATGTTGGAGTCCTTCTATATCCGTGTGATGTAAATTATTTAATGATCCCAACAAGATTATTAGGGTATAAAATAGTTGATATAGTTCAGAAAAAAATCTAAAAAAATGATGTTGTAAACATACAAGAAGCTTTAACATTTTTCACATGAGTCTATGACCAATATGAAATATGATCCTAAATAAACAAGATGCATGAAACCCCTATGGTAAATAATGGTTTAGTTATATCATTTTTCTTGGAAGAATAATATTACTATGATAGAAACTTCCTTGCCTTAAGGCATCACTATTCATATACCATTATATTGTGAGAATTGATTAAATTATCTTAGGAACCATATATAGATTCAGTTTACCACATCACCACATGGGTTGACTATTATTGTGCACCATATATTTCAATTTTATGTTCCCTAAAATTTTACCTTTCCTACTAGAGATACTATTATAGGTCATCACATTAGAATGTTGTAACCAAAGGGAAGGCAGATTGATAGTTGTACAATAAATATTATGGGTTTTCCTTAGGGACTGTGGGGGGGATTACAAGGAACTCTATATCATCGTAAATTTAAAAATCATAAAATTTTGCTTAATATAGCTATAAGAATATTGA
Organism: Viscum album; assembly: GCA_963277665.1. Lineage (NCBI taxonomy): Eukaryota > Viridiplantae > Streptophyta > Magnoliopsida > Santalales > Viscaceae > Viscum > Viscum album. The sequence goes on from CAUJRU010000170.1 coordinate 602,360, forward strand.
TCTTTGAACAACATATACAAATTTAAATTTTTTGTGTCCCTTTTTATGTAAACATGTTGTTTTATATCAGTTTTTCTTGTCATTATTTATTCTATATAAATTAAAACCTAAATTAAATATATATAAAACATAATTTATAACTTCTCAATAATTATTTCATTAAAATATGCTACACCATTAATATAATATATAGAAATAGAGGATGTTTCATTTACTAAGGCACAAGATACTAATGTTTCACATGATGTTGTATTGGTAAATCCAGTTCTACAAGCATGTATTCATAAATCCCACAATACCCATCAAAATACAAATCCTATTTTGATTATTCCCCTTTATTGACATATTTTATTATATTCTATAACCATGTTTGATTTCACATACATGTATTTCATTCTTATTACAAATCTTTTTGAGTAGTTGAGGAGTTTTACACCCATTTTTAGTGATTTTTATATTATATTCAATATTTTATGTTATATAATAGTCAGGATAAATCTCCAAAAGTGATTGGTTGGTTTTGAAATGTTTTCAATACATTTTTAAGGGAACAGTATTTGAGCATAGTTAGGTGAAACATACAAATTCTATATGAAACAATGAATGTTTAATATTTCATTATTGGGTGGTGAACGGTTGGTGCACTATTTTACTAATTATGAGGCCTAACCATGAAAATTAATGGTTTTTGTATGGTGAATGTTTACACAGTTAGTTTATAAGATTCCTAACGATGTGGCCTTACTAGGTGACCCTGTATTTTTTGGATATTTGTGATTCACATTGATCGTGCATAATTTTCTTAACTGTGTGACCTAACTGTGCAATGAAATAAATAAACTAAAAAAATTGGTTATAAAACCATTTTTTAAACCTTTATTATTATTTTTGGATTTATATCTTGATTCTAAAACTTCGTCTAGGATATATTTCATGATATAAGACTTATAGACTCCATTATTAATAATTATTTTGGTGTTGGATCTTGGAAAAAGGGTATGAGAACCATTCTTCCATTTTAATCATGACATTATCATTTTCAATTGAATAATACCCTATAATAGATTCTCTATGGCTAGATCTATGGGTAAAACACGTTTTGATCAAATCCTCTTGTGATTAATTAATGAAATATAAGAAAAAGACTATATTAGGGAGATCATATAATGTTTCATTATTCTAGATGTTAAGGTAGGAGACTTTTATCATTTTCCATTTTCTCCCGAATGTGAAGTATTTCATGATCTCAAATAAAATATTCATCTTTGGAATGAAAAAATAATATTTAATCTCATCTAAAAATTAATCTATTGTGGTTGATATTAAATTATATGGTTGTGGGTGATGCCGATAACTTGTTTAAAAAATTGATTTAATTGGTATCATTTAAAAAATTTCTTATTAATGTGAGAGTATGGAAAAATATTGTATGTGGAATGTGATCATATTTTCATTTTATAGTGCCTTGTTGGTACAAACATGGTTCATGGTTCCAAACATAAGGCATGAAAATGATTTCCACCAAATGATGAATTGGGAAAGTATAGATCACCACTTGTCAATAGTGGTATTTTCAAATAGAATACATGGGTGTGTTTGTATTTGAACTATAAATGTGGGTTATATGTGTTTTTAAAAGTTGTGTGCCTTCTATTTATAATAAAAATATACTTATGATAAACTAATTTGAAATGGTTTCTTTTGAAATATAAAACTACGAGATGACTTAATTTTTGTTTTAGTGTATTTTTTGGGAAGTCTTGGGGGTTTTCCTATTAGGGTTCCATACTCACCCCTTTAGTATACACTTTTTCATGTAAACAGATGTTTCTTTCAATGATATAATAAATGGTATGTTTCCATATTTCTCTAGTGGAGCATCTTGAGTTCATGTTCATGGAGTTCTAGAGTTGGATCCTTGGTTATGGTTATATTTTGAGAGTCTGGAGCAATTCCACCATGGCTACAATGTTTTGATATATTTTTTAGGTTAATTTTATATCCTTTTTATTATTTACATTGTTACTCTGATATTTTTTGGTTACTATATTTGAGTTGTATTGTTTACATTTCATGTATCATAAAGTATTGGTTTATTTATTTCGGATTTATATCAACTGGTTAGGTATGAAAAAGGGGAAAATTAACCCTAATGATTTAATAAGATCATGGTATTAATTTAAATACAATTTTTAATGGTGTATACCACTTATGGTTAGAAGCACCTTAGCTTTTTCCAAGACAATAGTTAGGACCAAGTTGATAGAATTTGTATAAGTTTATTTTGGTCCATCTATCCAAATAATAAAAAGGATACATGACATATTAGGACTTTAAATGTAAAGAATAAAAATGAATAACAAACCTATTGATACAAAACATCATGTTACCATGGTTTTATAGGTATAAAAAGTGTTCAAAAATACTTCTAGTATTATTATGACCTTATCTTTGTGGGTTTAGCCAATTGGTGTAGGGTATCACGAATTAGTAGAGATACTTTCCTCTATGACTACATTATCATATGATTATTTTATTTTGTCATTATACTATTATGAATTTGTTGATATAATATATGATATAACACTAAATCAAGAAATAGTAAAATGATTGATTTGAAATTGTTGATCTGGTTAAAGAATGATAATTCTATTAGTCATGAGAATATGAAACCAACAAGAGGGAACAACTACGAATGTTGTTCAACTTGAACCACAAGTTAAGTAAAAACTAGTAAAAAGTATTTTTCATGTGTTCAAATATGTCAAACTGTTACATCGGATCAAGGAACCTAATTTCATGAATCATTTGTAAGAATATTAGAATAAGAATCCAAAAATATTTCATAATGATTTGGGACCTGATAAAGAGGAAGTATATATGGGTAGGATTTATAGTGAATTTGGGAAGTATGAGACTACATGTTAGATAAAGGTCAAGATGTAAACTACGTTCCTGAATACCTAGTACTGCAATGGTGGTACAAAATTGTTTATGTGAAACCAGATCATTACCTTAATTGAGTGGGGTTTTAGGATTTGTTTAATTAAAATTTTTATATTTACACCTTCCATCTAGTGAAGGTGACATACTTCTTCTAGAATAAACAATGTAGTATATGATTTACTGAACATTATTCATTATTCAAGCACATGGTTTTCTTCTCATTGGATTTAACTACAAATGAAAGACTAGAGTCATAAATATTTGAGATAGTTCTACTACCTCATATTCAACCCATGGTAGTTATATTCTATATAAAAAATTATATAGATATAGAAAATAATGTTATGGTGGGAGAGATATATCTGGTAGGGTATCCTAACGGAAGGGACACCTTCGAACATCTATGGGGATTTATGAACCCCAATGTGGGAAATAAACAAAAAATGGAGAGATATTACCAGGATATAAATGCATAGTATAATTAGTATACTAGAATAATATCATATCCACAACATCATAGTAATGTACTAGGATACATTCAGTGTGGATATATTTAGCATAAAAAATAGTGTACTGTACTACCATGAGATTTTTACAATTGTGGAAATAAAATAAATCTCAAGAAATAATCCCTTAAACATCAAAAGTCAATTAGATGAGATGGCCCAAACCCATCTCATGTATCACATGCTCAACCATAATGAGGTCATTAGAAAAATTCACACCATTAGAATCAGGTAAACCATGATGGACCTAGTAAAACAATTATTGTCTAGAAAACATCACAACAAAAGATCGATGAATATTCTATGGGATCTAATTGATTGCTATATGGGGCTGAATATGCTATTTTGAATGATAAAATAGGTTCTTCGACTATTCGAGGTATAATGCATCTAAACTCAACCCTTATAAATGTCTTGTTTGATACCGTTGTGTCAAATTCCTTTCATTATTATCAAATTGTTAAAAAATATGTCCTATATTTTGAGATTATTCCTTATGTAATGAGAATCAAGGTACCTGTCTATTAGTAGGAATATATAGGATTCTAGTGCGTAACCCAAACCATTACCATTAATTCATTACAGTTCCGCTGGAGGTTTACTATCTTAAATATATATATTTATATCTAATATTTAGACTGAGTTGATTAGTGCAATTAAAAGGCCATATTTATTTTTATTTTCATCATGTAACATTCACATCTCCATATGGATCTATGAATTTATTCAAAGGGTGTTGAGATATGGTTCCTGGTATAGTAGAACCTTCACTGGCAGTAGATAGAACCTTATATAGTTAGATGTAGGAATTGACCTTGAGTATTGCAGATGAAACTAGAAATAGAAATATTCCTATAATAGTGGACCAATACTCTAATTTCTTTCCAAATTATTTCTATAGGATACCGCCTAATTTGGATATCAAATTTTCTATCAATATACTAAAGGGAACAAGTGTTATTTCACTTCCATCATATTTAATGGCTCGAAAAGATTTATGTTTGTTAAGGGTCCTGCTGGAATAATTTGAGTTAACGAGATTTATTATACCTTGTACATCACCTAGGGTACTTTGGATATGTTTATAAAGAAGATTAGTGGTTTACTTCGATTGTGTATCGACCATCATAAACTTAATCACGTAATGATTATGAATCAATATCCTATTCCTCACATTAAATAATTTTTTGGTCATTTATGAGAGAAAACTAGTTCATTAAAATTTATCTTTGAATAGGATATTCCAAAGACAACATTTCAGTGTTGACATAGATATTATGCATATGTCATCATTCCCTTTGGCTTAACAAATGCACCTACAAGTTTCATGGATTTGATGAAATATATCGCCCATGTGTTTCTTGATTATTTTTTTTGTTTTTGTTAAAGATATTTTCGACTACTATCTATGTCAGAATGACCATGAGGAGCACTTTTAGATTGTATTGAGAACATTGTGTGATCACCAACTTTAAGCTAACTTTTATATTCACAACTTCTTGATACAAGAAGTTTATTTCCTATGAAATTCCATTTCTGAATAAAGAATAACTTGGGAAGATCAAAGTAGTCATTTATTATAATCCATCCATGAATATCCCTGAGATTTGAATTTTTATAGGATTGGTAGGTTATTATCGTCTCTTTGTTTGAGATTTATGAAGTCATGATTATCGTCTAACTACATTAATGAGAAATGTGATTCCATTCTAGTGGATAAAATATTATCAGCAATCTATTCATGGTCATAAAGATTGAATCACATCAGCACCTATACTTGTCTTACTAGAACAATGTTTGGGATATATAGTGTATTATTATGCCTCTAATTTAGTAATTGGTATTTTTCTTTTTATGAGAGATCATGTTGTGGCCTATAAATTGAGGTGTTCAAGAACACATATAATGAATTATCCAACACATGACCTAGAATTAGCTATTACTGTCAATGAATTAATGAAATAGTTTCACCATATCTTTTGATTATAATTAAAGGTCATCATTGATAAAAAAAAGTATAGAAATATATCTTATCCTAGAGAGACATTTACATGATTCAATGAAATTGGATGTATTAACTCTATATGCATGTCTTCAACGTGGTGTACACACCTAGGAAAGGGAACTAATTGACTGAAGGTTTATGGTAGAATCATTATAATGAAATGTTTAGATAATCTCATAACCACTGAAAATAGATATATGTTATTATTGTTATAAATTTGGATTGAACAAAAAAAAGAAAATTTATCTTTACTCCGAATCGATCTTAGTGAATATTTCATAAATCTATTCAAAGTGGATTAATTATCCAATCCATAATGCATCACCATTATTTCAAACATCAAATGTGTATAAACCGTGGATTGTTGGAAAGAGGATTAAAAATCATCATTGATTAATTAAATCGTAATTTTCATTACACATTGTTTCCAGGAATATTTTTTTAGTGTACCACTATTTGACATGGGTTATTCTCTTGGGTGCATGGAAAATGTACATGGCGATGAATTCTCATTTTTGGTGGTCATGCTTGAAAAAAAATATTGTATCTTATATCATGAAATTTTACAAGCGTTAATATGAAAAGGTTAAAAATCAATGTCTTTTATTATGATAAAACATATTCCTTTACCTATTTAAAAATAGGATAAAATATACGTGGACATTTCCATTGGACTACCATTAGTTCTTTAGAAAAATGATGTTATTTGGGTAATTGTGAATTTCCTCAAAAATTCATTACAGACTCTCCAACATCAAGAGGAAAATAATGTAGAGGACATAACAATGGTGTATATTTGGGAGGTAGTTATGTTCCATGGGGTACCAATAGATATTGACACTAATAGAAATACTTATTTTACATCTTGGTTTTCGTGCTGTTTGTAAGAAGATTGTGGAACCCAATTGACACTGAGCATGATATACCATCCTTATATGGATGGGTAATCAGAATATAAAATTTAGAGATTGAAATATAATATAGAGATTTTCATGGGATTTATTCTCTTAATAGAATATTATTTAAATTTATCCTATAATAATAGTTATCAAGAAATGATACTTAAGGATCTGGTTGAGATATTGTATGGATATCCTTTTGGATCTATACTTTATTTCATGTAAGGGAAAAAACTTCACTAATATGGCGTAGTATTATAAAATATAAAAAAACCATTTAGATATTTGGGATGTGGATGGATATTGACAATATAGGACAAAAATCATATAAAAATTATCATTATCACCTATTGTCATTTATGTAGACAACTATGTATTTCTGATAGTGTTACAGAGATTGGGTCATCATTATTTGGGAATGAAAGGAAACCCTTCTCTTTTATATATGGTTTAATTTTAGGTTATAGAACATTTTAGAAAATTTTCATGTCTATTATCATTACCAAAAATATTTAGTGTTGTCTACAATGTTTTCCATGACTCTAAATTTAATATGTAACAACAAGATCTTAGTCATGTGGTTAATAGGAATGATGTTAGTCTTGAGTGTGATGCAATATTTATACATGAAGAATATCCGATTTTTGATAGTTACAAGATGAACTTGAGATGGAAAAATATTTATTTAGTAAAATTATTATTGAATCGTGTTTATATTAAAGGAGAGACTCTAGAATGAGAGAAATTCATGCTAGATAAATGGAAATAATTCCTAACATATAATTCCAATCCCTAGCTTTCTGAGGAAAAAATGAAAAATGGTGGGGAGAACATGAGAACCCAAATTTTAGATAAATATATGTTCTATTACATATTTAATTTCATGAAATAGTGATCAATATTCGCAAGAAGTTCATTTGGTTTTATAATGTTTTTGAAATTTTTTTAAGGGTACACAGTTTTAGCATAGTTAGGGAAAACCGTGAAGCTTATGTAGGAAACCATGAAAAGTGAATATGGGTCTTCTAGGAAAGTGAATAGTCACCACATGGTTTACCTAGATTTTTAGAATAAGCATTTTAATTATAAATGTTTAAATAGGGGAAATTTTCGAGGTTGTTATATGGTTTTCAAAACTGTGTAAACTAATCACATGACCTAAAATTCTTAGAAAATGGAGATTTACATGGTTTGTGTAATGTTTTCGTAACCATGGTATATAAACATGAAAAATCATTACTAAATTCCAAAATTGGTTCTAGACATTAAACTCTCCCAACAACACTAAATTCTCATTCCTTTTCTTATGCCCTTGATTATATGCCTTCCTTGATGATATTTAACTTCCCGACTCCATTCCCAATGATTCATTGTGTGTTGGTTCTAAGAAAAAAAGGTAATCATTCTTTCCTTCCAATATTGATATTATTGTTTTCTCTTGAATTGAACCCTAGACCCAGTTATTTATCACTAGATCTATGGAATGTACCAATTTTTGATTGAACCTCCTGGTGATATGTTATAAAAACGGAAGGTGTCTAGACCTATGTGTTCATGTGATGTTTCTTCATATAATGTTTTTCTCAAATTTGAAGAATTCCCACTTTTAACACTTTTTTTGAAAATTAAGGATTCCATGTTAGTAGATAAATTCAACTATAATAGAAATAAAAAATCCTTCAAAATATCTAATCAAACATACTCATTTTGGTTTATCTTGAAATCATGATATATTTATGATGTATTTTGTAATATAACAAGGTTTTCTTTGTGGTAAAGGCCCTTTTTAAATTTGTTCCAATTTAACGGTTTGACCTAATATGAATTCACAGTAGGGTTATGGATGAAACTATTGTTTCATGTCCTTGTTCGGAGCTCAAAACCAAATATTTTTTGAAAAAAATAAATGTTTTCCATGGTTCGGAGAAACCATGCCACCCATGTCACACAATTTCTGCTAACCATCCATGGTGTTTTAGTTCACAAAAAAGGCCCCCACTATTTTCCCTAACCATTAACCCTAGGCTGCATTTATGGGTGTGTACTGTAGAATTTTTAATAGAGGTATAATTAATGAGTAGTTCATGATTTGTATGACCATTCACTATAACACTATGTGTGTGTGGGCGGGGGGGGGGGGGGTCATGAGGTAGTGTTGGGCACACATTTGAAATATTGTTTTTTCAACTGTGTGACGCAATTTTAAAGTGGTGAAAGACCATTTTACCATGTTTCTTTAAAACATAACCCCTCTTCCCTTTTTATAATTTCATCTAGTGGCTAAACCTTCTCCCTCACTCATTGTAGCTCTCATCCAAGACTAACCTTGGATTTATCATAATAATCCCTTTTGATCATTGATTTGAGAGTCGATCACCTCATTGGATAGTCAGTAGTGAGTTTTTCATTCCTTGGGATTCTTTCTCCATTTCTCTTTCTATCGATGCACTGTTTTGGTTCTAGCTAACATGGCCTCTTTTTAGGGTATTCATCTAATCATTCATTTTCCTCTGATCTAGGTCAAGATAAGGGTTTATACTAGAGGATGAATATACTATAGACATAAGGTAGGTTGTCTATACCTTTTAGATCAAGTCTAGTTTTGTATTCTTACTTTTTTTAGTTCTACATTCCAGACCTTATAAGAATTGTCTCCTAAATTATTAATCCCTTTAATTATGTGATAAATTATAATATAAGTCATGCCATGACAACCTTCTACTTTAGGGGGGGGGGGGTTGACCTCAACTAGAACCACCCACATGGTGGGTTCTTTAATTTTTCCATAGAAATGTCACCAATGATTTGAGTTGTGCTCTATATTCTTAAGATAATTGAATGTGGTAATAAAGTGAAGTGTTAGCGGTTGTAAAAACCTTAAAACATCTTATAATTTGTAAATGAAAGTTAAAGAAATGGATAATCCCTTACATTGTATAGGATTATGAATGGATTAAGGAAATGATTTTTTGAATGGTTTATAAAATTCTGAATGAAATAGAACTGTTCATAATGTAGGGTTCAAAGTACAGAACCTTTGACCTACTTCGACTACATGGAAATTTTAAATCATTGAATCCAGTTTACTTAGCTTGGATTCCCAGGACATTTCAACTCCTTGAATCAAGGTTACATCACTCACTAGGATGCCTTAGAAAATTATACTCCATCCATCTGACTCACTAGGAGGCCTTGTAAATTTATACACCTTGGATCCATTTTACATATATTATTTAGATTCCATGGAAATTTCATCTCCATGGATGTGGCTTATTTGGATGCCTTACAGTTTTCAACTCATTAGATCCTGAAAATTTTGGTATGATACTTGATTACTCAGCATAGGTCACTAACGACACTTACCATTCTTTACAACTACTCATTTTTTATGGTTTTTTGAACACGGGGATCCTTGATAGACTATAAAATATCACTTTTACTTTAATCACTTTATTCCTATTATTCATGTATACTACATCAACATATATGAAATGACTATAATTTTTATAGAAACCATTAGCAGTGGATTACTCAGTGTTATCTCACACCCTGTTTGTTTAACCTTTGGTACCCAGGAAAACATAATGGATACATATAGGGATAGGGGAAATAAATTTCTTGATGATTCTTGATTGATTATGGAATAGGAGAAGGGGTGTACAAGGCTAGTCTACGACAAGAGATTTACTATAAAAATAGTTTCTTTTTGGGTAATTTTTACATTTGATTCATATATTGAACTTAATGACTATTATGATGTGATTCCTACCTTTTTTATAGCTCTATGACATACTCATAATTTTGTATATTACACATCATTTGGATTTTATTATTATTGTTATTGTTTGGATGGTTTATCTTATGTTGTTGGTTGATATTATTCTTCTACCATGTAGTCATTAATGATACATATTTTTAGTATAACTATTAGGGTATAGTGTCCACACCATACCATCAAAAACCCTTAATTATAGTAGGAAGCATTTGGTGTTTGGGGAGTCACACTTTATGCCTTATATCCCACCAGATCAGGGTACCGTTTATTGGATCTTGGTTCAAGATATTACAAATTGGTATTAGAGTGTTTTTTTGTTTTCATTTATCTTGATATTTTGGATCACTAGAAATGATTCTAGTAATGAGTTGTTATTTGGTAATGACATGTGGCTTAGAGTAGATAACCCACATATAGGAAAAAATCAAATTACATGGGTATGAGACATGCTGATATATTTTGGACTTATTACTATTGATCTAAGTTTACCATTGGCTGATACACATGCTATGTGGCATTTATTGTTATTTCAACTTTATTTCCCTTCGCCTGATAAATAAAGGAGACGTTGTTCTAATGAATATTCTTAGGCATATAGAAAATTTACATGCCATGTATATTCCACATCATCTAGGATTCATTGCATGAATGAATGAAATTATTTTATGTTTTTTGTGAGATATAATTGATATATTAATAACATTTTCGTTGGGATCTATGAAAGACAATTTGTTACATAAAGTTATTTTTTCAACCAAATAGTTTTTTCCTTCATTGATTAATGATGAAACCTAACGTAGTCAATTATAGAATACTGATCCATGGAACATTGGTCGTAGGGCCTTTAATAGGTTCATGGTTTTTATTAAATTGATTTCATAGATCAATTTATAATGTGTATGGGTCTTTATAAATTGGAAATTGTAATCTATATAATTCAACCATTTAAGATGATTTTTAATATATGTAAAAAAATATAAATGGCTTTAAATTATAAAATTAAGGAGTTACCATTAAATAGAGGGGAAATTGAAAATCAAAGGGTGTTTTCCTATATAACATGAAATTGACACTCTATATACCAAAACCCATGTTTTATATCATAGAACATGGCATTGACCCGACATTGGTGGTGGAAAGTAGAATGTATCTCTTATGTTCACATGATCTATATGTCACCTAGACCTCGGTTTAGATTCAGTTAAAGGGGTGTGACTCCTATATAGGATGGTGGGTATATACCTGATTTAAATGTATGTGATCTCAGAATTACAAAATCATTATTGAGGTTTATTTTTAGTATTTTTAGACACATTATACCCTAATTTCACCCATTAGTGCACCATGAGGGTGGCAATGACCATGCTCTTGAGGTGGTGGACTCGGGGGCACCATAGAACCTCTAGATGTGCCACCTGTGGAACTTCCTTTTATACTAGATATTAGTGATGATGCCCAGTTTTAAGAGGGTTTCCTACACATTATAATTTTTGTGTAGCCCCATGGCCTGCCTCAACATTGATAGAGTTGAAAAAGGAGTTTCGGTAGTAGAATCAGTCCATGTTTTCATGGAAAAGTGGACTAGATGATATAGTGTCATAGATAGAGGCTATGATATCGATTTTAGAGATTCTCACGAAACCTCTCAAAATGTGAGTGATGTACTCTACATATATTATTTATGATTATTCCAAGATATGGTAGGATTTTTCTATTATATAATTTCATTATAATGATATGGTTTGGAGGGATTTACAGATGACCTTATATTATTTTTTTCATTTTGAGACATTAAGGGCCAATAGTTTCATAGAGTTTATGAATATGGAATTGGGTGCCTTATTATTCATGGACTATTATATATGTTTCATGGAGCTCCAGATTTTTACAACTATTTTTAGGTGATAAGTAATCTAAAATAGGAGAATTGAGGATGGTCTCAAGTATGTCATCTAATCAGAGGTGACAGTTTTTTCGCTTCCATCCATATCTGAAATAGTAAAATGGTTGCTTAATTTCGGAAATAACATGATGGAAGTTGGGGGTGAAGAGAAGGATATTTTATATTCCCAACCTAGTGGAGTAGTGTCTTGTGGTAGGAAGAGACTCTTTGATGTCTCTCTTGTGGGGAATACCAGCAAGATCATGGGTTTTGATAGTTTTATTTTCTATCATCAGTATGAGAGGTAGAGACACATAAGGATCTAGTGGGACAGAACCCTAGTCAAGTGCTGATGTTCCATATATATTTTTTATGAATTACCTTCTAACCAACTTCCAACGAGATATTTTATACACTAACTCAACATTAATGGGGATGTTTAGATACTTCTCACCAGGTGAGGAGCTAGTGTCAGACTGACCGATCTGGAAGAGGGGGTGGTCTTAACCAAGGAAGCTAGCCACCAAACTCACAATGTCAGTAGGAATGATCTTATTTGGTTAGAAAACATATATCTTATGTTTTCAGATAAAAAATATGCATATAGTTCAACCTATAATTGAGGATCATAATCTCATAGCTTATACATTGAGAGGTACTATTTTGGTAGCCTCCACATTAGTATATTCTAAATTTGATATAGATGATTCACATTCCTTCATATATGTTTCTATTTTGGATATCCTTGGGATATATGTTTAGTTTTCATAAGGTGTGTTGATTCTTCAATCTCCGTTGGAGATTCGATTGGAGAGTGTATGCCAGTGTAGTGAATGCTCCGTTATATAGGTGGGTGTTACATTATTTTTGATCTCGTTTTCCTTGATATGATTGTATTTTTTTATCATTATTGGGATTGTTTTTTGGTTCTTTATCATGATAATGTTGAATTATATCACCTAAGGGTGAATTTCTCATCACTAAAGGGAGGGTTTTTAATTCAAAATGGTGAATGTGATGTCTAGGGAAGCCGAGATGGAAATGATAAATGTGGACTGGGTGGGATGAAAAACCTAGATTTCTAGAATATATATCAATGATTAGGGAAGGAATTAAGAAAAATTAACTCTATTTTTAGATAATTTCTTGAATTTTTTCTCAGATGAATTTTTAAGACTACCACCCGAGAGATAGGTAGAGTTTTCTATCGAGATAGTGCCCAAGCCTGTACAAATATACATCCCTCCTTATTGGATAACCAATAATGTTTTTTTAGATCTTAGGAGGAAGCTAGAGGATTTGAAATAAAATGTTCCCACATGAATTATTACTTATCTAGGGGTTTCACCTCCCATTTTCAATAATAATGTTCATTGACCCTATCATTTGTGAATGGATTACCTAAAATTAACTAGAAGATGGTTAAGAATTGTTATCTTTTACCCCATATAGATTACCTCTTCAACTAGCTCTACGGATATCATGTTATCTATATGATTAATCTAATATTTTGTTATCATTATGTTTTTTTATACAATTAGATATACCATGTACAGAATTCCATTGTAAATATGGTTTTTATGAGTATTTGGTCATGTCCATCAGTCTCATGAGTGAATTGGTAGTTTTTATGGAATTGATGAACTGTGTTTTCCATCCATATCTACATTTATTTGTGGTGGTATTCATGGAAAATATCTTGGGGTATTCTTACACTCTACATGACCATACCGAAAGTCTTCAGATCATATTTGATATAATGAGAGTCCATCGATTATATACTAAGCATACAAAGTGAAAATTTTGGATGGATAAAAATCACTTCCTGGGTGATATATTCTCATAGAATAAATAATCATTTGACCAAAAGAAGGTGATAGTTATAGTTTCCTAGGAGTATCCAAATAACATATTTTATATAATTTATTGGGGATATCCATTTATTACTAGAACATAATTCAGGACATATTACGCCTTGGAACAACTCTTATGGGATTGCATAAGATGGGTGTGGAGTTATTATGATTTGAAGCCTATGATACAACCTTACAGTGCCGAAAGGGAGACATAATTCAACACTAATCATAATTATTCTAGAGCTAAGAAGAATCTATATTTTATATTGTGATGTATTAGGTATCAAGCTAGGAGTATTTTTTATGTAGTATGAGAGGATCATGGAATATGGGTCTTGTGGGTTGAGGCCACAAGAGAGGAACTATCTGACCCACGATCTCAATTTATCCTCTATTGTATAAGCCTTGAATTATTGAAGTTTTAATTTACTAAGAGATTGTTTTTTGTGTATACGAACCAAAATTTCTCAACTATGTCTTAACATAGTGTAACTTGAATGTTAGGAAATGAAGGAGGGTCGAATAACTACAAATATTTGACTTAGATCACTCTTATATGGATAGAAATGGAATTTGTTTTGCCAATTCTATGAGAAATATGACTCAGAGATAGGAAGTTCAGGAGGATAATAGTGAGTGGAAACTTATGGCGTTATTTTATGAGATTTACTAAGAGGTTCAAGACCATAATGTACAGTCTGTACTTGAATCATAATCTGTAACCTCTTCACATCCATAGAGTGTGATAATGGGGTAGTTATCATATTCTGAGGGTGTGTTCCTATAGGTGATTATTTGAGGTGATGAACCACCACATGGTTGGACTATTGTGGTGGATGAAATACAATTTATTCATGGTCATGTGTGGCTTCCAACAGATGTATGGGATAATCTCCTGTAAGAGTTGCATGCTTTTACATGGGTAGTGCATCCAGGTCTTAATAAGATGTATCGATATTTGAAATTCCATTACTAGTGTCCTATTATGAAGTGGTAGATAACATGTTTTGTGACTCAATGTTCTACATATTAGTAGGTGAAGGTAAAACACTTGTGACCAGTGGGTATTTTACATAAGTTTCCCATTCCCAAGTGAAAATGGGTTGATGTCACCATTAATTTCATGATTGGGGTACTAAGGTCACCTAGAGGTAGTTATATCATAGGGGTTATTATGGACAGGCTGATAAAGGTCACCCATTTATTGCCTATAAGGGATATCATCTCAGTAGATGATTTTGGGATACATTACATCCATGATATTGGGTTCCTTTATGGGGTTCCTCAAAAATTGTTTTAGATAGGGACAACCGGTTGTTATCTCAGTTTTGGAAGGGTCTATAGAGGGAATTGAGTCACATGTGATTTTTAAAATGGAATACCATCCAACACCAATGAAAAGTAAAAAACAAAAAAATAAATGTCATGTTTGACACAATTTTATTTTGTGTCTATGATTTTAGGGGTTCTTGTGAGAGGCATGTACCCCTGGTTAAATTTTACTACCTATTTTTTTAAGAGATGATACAGATGGAACCCAGATGCCTTGTATATTAGTCCTTGAGAATCACCTCTATTATAGTTAGAGGTTGGTAAGTTAGTGCTGCCCAGGCCATGTATCGTTTAGGAGACTTCAGAGTAGTTGGAGATGATCAGGAAATATAAGGCTACATATTAGTCTAGATATAATTCTATTGATGATTACTATCGATGACCTCTCGATTTTGAGTTTGGGGATCATGTTTTTTAAATTATCTCACCTAAGATTTGGAATATATATTTTTAGAGATAGGGTTATCTTTCCCCTCATTATATTGGGGCTTTTTTTATTTTTGAGAGAGTTGAGATGGTATCCAATCGATTGTAGTTACCTTAGAGTTACTAATCCATACCCAATATATTCCATCTATCTATGTTACATCGTTACCACTCAGACCAATATCTCACTCTTGATCCGGATGAGGTTGATTTTCAAGTAGATTCATCCTTCAAGGATAACATTATATGTATCTTTGTTCGAAGAACAGAGGCTCTCCATGGAAGGTTTGTCATTTTAGTACAGGTGTCATAGAAGAATGATCATACACAGGATGAGACTTGGTAGTAGAAGGACAATGTACATGCTTAGTATCTAAAATTATTATTATATAATGATGTACAACCCTTTCAATGTCAAATTGGGTATGAGTTATTATAATAGTGGGTTATTATAAGATATGAGGTTTTTCTTTGAAGTGGAGACCCTTTTAAATATAGTTGAATTACTTTTCATTGGAATAATTTGATTTCCTAAAAGGTTTGTGAATGAAATTATGGTATCTTAGGAGTTTTTGGAGCACAAAGCCACGTCTTTTGAAATAAAAAAGAACAGTGCCTCACTGTTAATTAAAACAGTTCCTCCCAACCTATAACAACCCTAGTCTTTATTTCACATTAATACATGATATATTATATAATATTACACTTAAAAAATTTGGATTATAAATAATTATATTGTATTTGGAAAATAGTAACATAGAATACCATCTTGAATATGAGATAGAACAACATTATTGAGAAAAGTATTAACATGTTTAAAAAATCCATGGCTTTTAAAACTGCATGAGATAACCTGGTGACATACATAAGAAATGGGTGATATATATAGAACACCAGGGGAAAAAATGGAAAAAAGGTAAATCATTTAAGTCTATAATCATAAAAATGGGTAATAAAAGGGGTGAGAATCATAAACATGAATAATAAATCATAATATAGCATGATAATCCCAATATAGGAAATGGGAAAACATCTTAAAATAATTCATCATAAAAATAAGCCAAGGATAACTATCCAGACATACTTATGGAAAAAAATCACAAAGGAATCGGGTTTTTACCCTTAATAAACATGATATCTAATGAGACAAATCATTACCCATTGCATTATAGTAGTAAATAATTTTGGTCACACCCATTACTTTCATTACAAGCTTATTCTTCAGTGTGACACATTGATCATACGACATAGATTCATTAATCATTATATTATGTTCCATGATCAATGAGTGTGTAATACATACATGTATGTCTTATGAAAAATAATTATAATTTTCTAATGTTGAAAACCATTGATAGGAAATGGGTATGGTATTCACTACACAATTTTCATAGCATGCAAAATCATGGTGAAATATTTGAAGTATAACAATGTCACTTAAAAATTCATAAAATTGGTTGATGAGAGTGAAATGATTCACCCATTATTTGGAAATAAAATGGGTACTAATAGGGACATTGAAAAGAACATTCCAATATTAGGAATTAGAAATAGAAGGCCTAAGATAATAATGAAACCTGATTAAGGAAGAGAATGTGATGATCCCTTACTTGAGTGTATGACTCCAAATCATTGAGAGGTACTTCGTTAGAGCTTTGGGCACCTTGGAAGAACCTAGGGAGAGGAGGGAAGAGTAAGGACATGATAAAATGTTATCTAGTAAAAATAAATGGGATATTTTATGGTTTTACTATAATGCCCCATTCTTGACATACATTAACATTAAATCACTTTTTCAGAATACATAAACCATTAAAAAAAGAAGCATGAAGTATATATTATTTTATTTTCTTTGGAAACATAGAAACATAAACAATGATACATAATTGAGATACATTATTTTCAACTAGAGTCTTTAGGACTAGTAGCATTCTTAGACAAATCATACACAATAAAAATATTCATATATTGGGGAAGGGAAACATGAAAAGCAGTGAGATCAGATGCTGGGTAAGGGTAAACAAGGGAGACATATAAGCATAAATAAAATTGCATGGGAATGAGAATTTTATCATATAATTATAATATATCACCTTGAATATCAAAGATAAAGAACCTAAATCATGGAATAAATATTGGCTGTTCATAAGACCTGAAACATATGAAAATGAAGAACATAAGTAATAAAATCATAACATTGGAATAAGACATGGAATTGTAAAAACCACATAACAATATAATATTATTTCCATAGTAGTCATGATGTCACTTCCACGGTCATCTTTTTGGACAAAGTCCTTTACTGAACTGCATTCACTCCCCATTATATCCCTGTATTACATATCATTCTCGCTCTATAATACTGAACAAACTTCACTCCTCATTCTAGGCATGACAATATCATGAGATATAAATATTTAACCAATGAGTTGGAGGGAGATATAGTTCCCACCCATAATGTAATTAAATCATACATACGTGCACCAAAAAATCATAAACAATCATATTATAACCCATGAAATGAAATGGGTGTCATAAACATGTAATCATATCTTAAACTGCGGAAAAGAGATAGGTTTAAAAATCATTTCATCAAATCTTAACCAGTGAAAAAGTGGTTCTAAAAAGAAAAAAACCAATGATATATAAGTGGATTTAAAAAATTCATTCCATAAAACCTAAATGTATAGACCTGTCCCCCATGTCCCATTCCGTGACATACCGTAACCCTGCCTCTCGAAGGCCAGGGTTTGGAAACTAGCACTGAAGGTGTCAAACTGAAAGTGGGTGGAATTTCCCCAAGTACCTGTACGAATGCACACCCAACCACATCCCAAATCTAAAAAAGTACACAATCATGCCACTAAAAACCACTGAGTACAAGTACAACTAAAAGTAAAATGGGCCAGAATACAAACATATCAAAAGATTAACTAGAAAAAAGGAAAGTATAAATGAAACATTGGATATCGATCCACTGAAAACCAAACCTTATGTGAGGGTACAGAGTAGCTGCTGGATGCCGTAGAAGTATGCCTCGCCTGCCTGGTCTCACTGGGCACCATCGAATTCTGATCACCAAGTCTTCTGTCAAGGCATTAGTCTTCTACACCGGACACATAAAATTGAGAAGAAGCCCATGTAGGGGTGAGTAACAATATACTCAGTAGGGACCCCAAAACAAAAAGGAAATACCACAAATAAATACACAAACAAAACAAAAATCATGATCACCAAGCATGATCACGAAGCAAGAAAGATCACACCGGGTATATTCTAGTGTAGGAAAGTAGAACCATTTGTCTCATCATCGAACACCATGGGTTACTAGAGAACTCCTCCTCAATGAGTACAGTGGGCCTTCCGGGTCACACAGAAGATGCATCCCACTATCCCAGGACTACTATGGTACTCATCCCTAATTATTATCGGGGGTATGTTGGGTCACAGAGAAGCCTCTCCCCATGGTGGCCATGATGGGTCACACAGAAGACGCTTCCCACCTATGTCCATACTGAGGTACACCTCCTGTTGAGCACTATGGGTCTTCCAGGTCACATAGAAGCCACTCCCCACCATGGGCCTTCCAGGGAACATAGAAGCCACTTCCCACCAGAAAATAGTATCAATTCTACATTGGGTTTCTCTTCAGCAGTATTTAGGTATCAACCAACTAAAAGATTTATACATGTAAAACTCTTGAAGTCGGGATAACTACTCCCCAATCCATTCATCAAATTTCAACATCTATGAAATCTCCCATAGAGTATTTCAAAATATCTCTTTCATTGTAAGGGTTCAAATTCCTCAAATGGATCAACAATCTGACATCGGGTTTGAAAGATATAGACATTTTTTCAAAAAGGGGTCAATGGGGTCTGGGTTTGGTCTGACCTGATTGGGGAGACCCGACTTAACCTGGCTAGGGGTCTACCGACCTGACCCGGGTCCACCAACCTGACCCAGCCCTGGTTTGGCC
Organism: Viscum album; assembly: GCA_963277665.1. NCBI lineage: Eukaryota > Viridiplantae > Streptophyta > Magnoliopsida > Santalales > Viscaceae > Viscum > Viscum album. The sequence continues at coordinate 621,966 of CAUJRU010000170.1, forward strand.
CGTTAGGCCATAGGTACAGATCCCTTGGCCTTGCGGTTCATCTTAGGGGCCTCCCACTCCATCGTGGTCAAGAAAACAGTGCCTGTTGCGATGAGGCGAACCAATTTGGATGGCTGAATTCCCCACATATGGTCAATTAGCCACGTGCTCCTACAAATCGTGGCCCACAGCTATGGGTCGGTCCATTGATGCGGCTGAGGGGTCGCATCTCTACCTCCAGCCAATGACTCTTCTCATAGTAACACGACCCGAGTCGGCCATGGTATTCAACTTCATTACACTGCCACCCACCCATGGACACCGATATGGGACACCACCAGTGTTACCGTAGGTGTTAGTGCACTCTTTTGAGGACCACCGGGTTTGCACTGATGACCTGTTCTTCACACCGACTGTGGCTTCAGCATCCATGAGGCATCATCTTCCCCTTGAATGGCTAGAATATGCCTTAGTGCCCCTCTAAAAAATCTCAGCCATGAAGAATGCACAAGATGAGAGGTTTGGGCCTTGTTCTTGTCGGCCCATGCCCTCCACGTTAGAGTTTTTAAATAATGGTATGTTTCAAAGATATTATTCCATCAAACACAAATATTAAATCCCTATATAAAAATTACTTGGAAAAAGGAAAGCATCCCACATTGATGAATTATCCATGGGTCAACCTGTTCGTGGGTTGACCGACGTACGTCACTTTAGAAAAAGAACTTGGAAAAGAAGTCACTCAAACAACCCAAAACATGATCAACATTCATTGTTGAAGCACTCCGCCCTCGAGGATTCAAACTCCATTATTGTTCATCACTTTCCAGTACCGTTCTTCTTAAAGATTATACATTTCTAGGCATCCTACCATCATTCTTCATTCATCATTGTATGGAATAATTTCTGTTGGTTAGTCAAATAATTTCAAAGGTTTACATTTTTTCCTCAATGCGTTAGCTTAATAAAAGAAAACACGTCGCAACGTTTCTATTTTTCTGAGAAATTGCATTATTATGATGTTTCATTTATGAAACATTGTACCTGTTATGCTTCAATTAATGTATCATTATACTACACTAAAATGATCCATTAATGAGATAAATTTAATGCACCTCATCACCGCACCGCAGCGCCACTGTCAGTTACTCAATAGTGGGGGAAGAAAAACTAAATAACTTTTTATGTTATTTTATTATTTTCCGAAAAGCCCAAAAAATAAATTTTTTGTCCTACCCTTTTCCGTCAACATTAGGTCTTTTCAAGGAGAATATTTGCATTCTGAGTTCAATACTGTCGTTATATTTTTTATCCAAGCACCGGTTCAAAATTTAAGAAAACCGGCTCACACATTACTTAAGTGAACTTAAAAAAATTCAAAATTCCATTCTAGTCTCACCAGGCCTCAAAATCACATGTCTTCAAAGCATGTGGTCTGGAAAGAATTCTATAATTTTTTTTAAAAAATATACATAAATTATTGGACATTACACTAAACCATTTAGAGAATGAATATTAATGAAAACATTATATCATTTTCCCATAAAGGCATGAGTAACACCAACGAATGTTATCTTAGATGGAAAATAATTTTGAAATATATTTTAAAGAAATTTATTTATGAAATTATCCATCTTTTTTGAAAAATTCTTATTAAAATATAAAACATTTGGTAAACTAAATTCTTTGAAAATACAATTGAAAACATATAAATAAAGCTTGACAACATTTTTAAGACCTTTTCCTTTGAATCATATAAAATAATCTTGAAATCATTTGGAAAACATTTTTCTGAAAATATTTTTTTAAAAAAACTAATAAAAATTAGCCTTTTAAAAATGAAAAAGATGTTTCTATGAAATGACGATAGGTAAATTTGAACATTTCAAGAATTCCTTTTTTCACTGTAAAAAGTTTAGAAAAGTGCCTCAATCGGAAAAGGACAAGAAGATCTGTTTAAAAAACATTTTATTTTAATATGTACAATGATGATAAAAATTTCTTTCAAATATCATATGATAATAGTATAATATTCTTGGAACCCATTTTATAAAACATGTTTTTGAGGGAACACATATTTTTGAATGAAAAGAGAGGTAAGTTTATATTTTAGTAAAAACATTTTAATAATTATATTGCGTATCAATGACTGTAAAAATGGTACTAATACATGAAGACATCAATAATAACTAGTGGATAATAAATTTCATGAGTTTTATTGATATATGGATCATAATATTTCATTAATGAAAATGTGATCATAAGTAATGTTGATAAATGGTGAGACTGTATCAATATACTCTTACCACATGGTAACGGAATCATAATCACTATATATGAAAATTAAATTAAACAAGGATTTATAATATAACAAAAATAATCAGAATAACTTTAAAACATTTTAATGGTTCATTATACACCTCATATAATAATATTGGTGTATAACATGGCATGTGTCTCAAATAAAGAAAAATGAGTGAAAAATAAATTAATTATTTGGTAAAATCTTTGAAACATAATTACCATGATATAAATATTATAAAATGGTTATGTAAATAAAAATATATTTATGTATAAGAGTAATAGAATTCATCCATTGGTAATATATACACCACACAAAAGAAGTGAGTGGTGAATGAGGCATGCATCTTGTGGAAATAAAGTGTGAGATGAAATTATCTTACATTATGTCTTGAGTCTCTTCATACTCACCCAATCCTCTTGAATAATAAATATAAATTCAATATAAATATTTCAAAGAACCATATTCATATATGTAGTACCATAGATTGTTTTATTATGACTTTATATTACCCACTTTCTGAAAATGTTATATTAAGGTTTCACTTTGGGAAATATCTCCTTTGTTCTTCACGTGTTTCTTAAATTTTTATATATTTGGTAATTATACTTATATCAATATTACCATATTTTAAATCATGATATAAATATCAATTATATTTATTATATTTTTAGTGTAATAATTTGTATAATATATATGTATAAAATTGAATATAGCATTCATGGAGATGGTAGGGAATACATATGCATGAACATTGTTTTCATTTTATTTTCGTATAGAAATAAATTAAGTAAATGAAATGTATGTAAATATTTATATTATATCCTTAAAGTATAATTATTATTTCATATTTTTCATATTTTTTCTCTAAAAATATCCTTAATATATTCCATGTAGCGTGTGAAGAAATCACCACACATTGACACTAAAGAAATTTTGTCCTCTAGCAATGCCTCTATCCCAACGGTTTTATGAAACCGTTTGGAAAATGATGTCTAAATTTGGAATTCCCAACAGTTTCTGAAAACCGTTAGGATAAAATAAAATTGTTGGCTCTATTCTAATAGTTTCCTAAAACCATTGGGATAGTGTCCCATTTTTTGATTTCCCAATGGGGTTTTAAACCGTTGGGATACTCTATATATGCCAACAATTTTTTAAAACGGTTGGTAACATTTTCTCTTAAATCTCGAGTGATCCTGAAGTTCCCCCTCTGCTCGATTTTTTCCCTGAATCCAATATCTGTCTACTACATCGAAACATCTTCCAACAAACCATCTTCAATCAATCAATTTTTTTCTTCAATACTTTAAATATACAACTTGTACTTTAGTTTTGTTGTTTTTAATCCTTTTTTGTTTTCTGTTTTGATTTGGCCGAAAGGAGAGGTCTGTGTGGTCATTCGTCCATGGATGAATCATTGTATGTATCATCACATTAGGGAATGTACACATAGTAAATTACTTGGTATAAGGGTTTACATGGTGTGTATAATGATTCACATGGTGTTTATGATAATTTAGTGTCCTAGGAATGTACTCACAATACACGACTTGGATAGCCTTGTAAATATACATGGGCAATACCATATGGCTCAAGGAATGTTTGAAAAAATGGGGTGATATAAATGGCCCATTTTCACATGGATTTGATGCATAGGTGATGTGGTGGTCATACTACAGGGTGGGTAGTAATTAGCTTAGCCAAAACACTTTCATCCCTGAAATCCCAAACTAAATGGAACATTTTCCTTCTTGATACATGGAGTGTAGTAAATAATTTGGTTGAACCTGAAGAATTTCCTAACCCATATTACATATATATGATTTTCACAACATTATTCACTATTTTACCTCTAATAATATTTTTATTTGAGGGGGGAGTGATTTTAAAATATTGATTTCTGAGGGTGGGGGTGGGCTGTCTAAGTGGAGTGAGGGGTGGGGGGGGGGCTGTCTGGGGGACTGTCCAGGGGGTGGGCTGTTCGGTAGGATCATTGTCCATGGCCCCTTAAATTTAAGAATGCATTAATTAATTGGTTTTCAAAAAATACTTATACTTTAATTAGCGGGGTATGATTTAAAATAAATATCTGCTTTGATAATTTGACACATGCCTATGGAATAGAGATGTGATAACAAGATGTGATGTTTAATTGAAAAAATGAACTATTTTACAAACAATTTCATGATTTTATAATAAAAACCCTCTAATGAGGTGTGTTTACTTATAATCTAAAAATTAATGATTAGTTATTTATATCATGGTAGGTTTATGTCATAGAGTTTTTTATGCCTTCGTGTTAGAGTTAAATAAGTGGCATGTTGTTCATGGTCTCTCTTTTTATTCTTAAATTATGTTTCACTATTGTATATAAGTATTAAATGACCCAAGTAACATCATAAGTGCTTGGCCCTATTTCTAAATTGGAATTAACCATGTAGGTGATTTCCCCTTTCCCCCAATGACATTTCCTAAGTGACCCATAGAACTTTGTAAATTGAATTTTTCATGTGTTGATAAATTGAATGGGTTGTTTCGAATGAAATGGCTAATGCATGATGGTTTTAAATTATTAATGAAAAAAATGGTTTTAAGTAAAATTACATTAAGGGGGGATACAAGGGATATAGGGTGGATGTCCAGTTAGGGGGGTTGTCTAGGTGGGGGTGAGTTGTCCCATGGGTAGGGGGCTACATGGGGGGTGGGGGTGCATGGGAATGGGGGAGGAAGAAGTGGTCTTTCCAAGGAGGGGTGTGGGCTGTCCAGGGGGTTGGGGTGGGATTTACAGGTGGGGGAGTGGGTGTGGGATGTCCAGGGAAATGGGCTATCAAGGGGGGTGGGGTGGGCTGTTGAGGTGGGGGAGGGGGTGGGCTGTCCAGGATGGGGTGGGGGTGTCTAGGTGGATTTGGGGGTGTCCAGGTGGATGTGGGGGTGTCCAGGTGTGTGGGGCGACTGTCCAGGTGGTGGGGGGAGGAGGGGCTGTCCAGGTGGGGGTGGGGGTGGGCAGTCAATGTGTGTGTGTGTGTGGGGGGGGGGGGGTGTTGGCATTCTAGGGTGATGGAGGGGGTAGGGGGCTGCATTGGTGTGGGGGAGGGATGTGTGGGTTATCTAGGGAGGGGTGGGTTGTCTAGGGGGTGGGTATGAGCTATCTAGGTGGGGGAGGGGGTGTGGACTGTTTAGGGGGTCTTCTATCCAGGGGTGGCAGTGGGCTATCCATGTGGGGGAGGGGGTGTGGGATTTCCATGGAGTATGGAGTGGGATGCCCAGGTGGGGTGGTGGTGTGGTGGGGGGGGGGGGGTCCAGGTGGTGGGGGGGGCTGTCTGGGGGGCTGTAGGGGGGTAGGGGCTGCAAGGGTGTGGGGGGGGGGGGTGTTGTCTATCCAAGGAGGGGGGTGGGATGTACACCCCGATAATCTTAAAAAATAGGAATCACATTTAACCAATGTATATCTAATTTCACATGTTAAGACTTTTCATGAAGTTACATACCAACACTCACTGTTACGCTTCCATGAAGAAGTGATCTTTGAAAAGAAATATCACTCGGGTTCTTATCCACTATCCATATTGATCTCATACCTATTTTACATTCATACATCTCCATATCACCTAATGATATAACAAGTCTCATACTCCCATGAGTAGTGTCCCATCAAAACACCTTCCTTTATGGATATCTAAAAGGGTATAGATTACCCCATTTGGAAAATAAATTTCAATATCATCATTAAAAATCTCCATGTACATGGAATAATTATTCTTTTCCCCATAGAACCTTAATCTTATGACATCAAACTCCTCTTAGTTCCATTTTATCTTTCTTGGATCATGATCCACATGCATTACCATGATGTTTCAATCCCTGAGGAACTTTTTACCATCATTTTAAGATTATATTATATATTTATTTTACAATAGATATTATGAATATCACTCAAATAATGTACTAAAGTATATAATATCTTTGATATAAAATTTAATACACTTCTGAATAATTCTCCTCCACAAGTGTACATGATCTTTTACACCCATGTATAGTTATTCAAAGATATTTTTTTATAAATATAGTATTTTTTGTCTATTATATTATGATTATCATATAGAGTAGTGTGTAACGCCCCGACCCCAGTTACCCAGAGTCGGTGCATTATTACATAACATTGGCATGATCGCAAGAAAGATCAAATCTCAAAAGACTAATTGGTTTAGTAGCCTTGGAAACACTAGTTATATTCATAAGTCTTACAGTACATCATAAAGTGAAAAACTACTACAACAATATATTGTCTCCATATTCCACACTCATATCCCCACATAATATCCCTGCAGGTCATTGATAATTTACTTCTTCACTTCATGGGAAAAAATAAAACATAGAAAAGGGGTGAGCTCAAATTCCTAGAAAGGATAACAATATAGCGGAAACTTTCATAAATAAGAATAAACAGTTAAGACAATGTATAACTAAAAAAAAGCCGTTTAAACTTGAACTTCAACATAGTATGGAAAAATTAAAATTAAATAATTCCATTTACTTATTCACATGGATATTCTACTAATCGAATAATCACATGTAATATCAATAACCACTTTCATAATGATGGAATGCATAATGCCAGACTATCATAACCACATAGCCAAGGTCTCGTGCCAAGACTAAAAATAAGATTTTGTCAAGGCCTTGTTCCACGACACTAGTTTGTCTCATGAGAACTACCGATGCATCTAGGAGCTATAGCGGGCTCTACCAGTCACATATTAAGTCCAATGCATTCCCATTTGAAAAGGTTTAAACATAACATAAACATTTTTATTAAAACTAGCATACGAAATGTCAATAATTTCACCATAAACCATGAATGGTATATAAATAGCACATCCACAGTCAAACATATCACAAAACCTTCAATAAAATATAGATGTTTTGTATCATAATAAATCAACTTCAAATAAGCGTAAAATCCGTCAAAGGATGTTGACATAGATGAAATCAAAACTCTTTTTAGAGAAATATCTCTTTCTATTTTGAAATCATTTAAGAGTCATATATTTATAAAATAAAACATTTTCATTGAAAATATTCTTATAATCTTGTAAGGGAAGCTTCATAATGGCGAAAAATAGCCGCACCCGCCGTATAAGTTAAAAAAACATTCTTACCTTAATTTTGTCGAAAAGGTAAAAAAAGCACCTTGTTTGGAAAACGACGGAAAGATTCCTTTATAAACCTCTTATAAAAAGTCAAACAAGGGTATAAATGACTTTAAACCATATTCTTGTAAATATTAAAAATGTTTTGAAATACATTTTTAAGAAACACGGGTGTGGATGATAAAGAGATCCCAGTAGATTATTACGTATAAAAAACCTCGGATAATGAAGAGATTGTGAAATAACCCTTACCTTGTACTTTTCCTTGGTTGGGGAAGGTTAACCTCCTGTATAATGGTGAAATAATAATTATTAAATTATACTAGAATCATATATATTAATAGGATATCATATATGATCTTTTGACATTGATTTGTTAATAATATCTTTGAATTATCGTCGTTTCGGGTGTTAACTTTCTCATTTTCTTTTATATGTTTTGTTAAATTAGCCATGTTTGTTATGGATATGTTGTATCTTATTCATATCCATAATGATATCAAGTCCTTAAAAATCATTTTTAAATCATCAAATGATAATTATACTTTAATGGATACGATGGAGAATGAATCTCATCGCGTTCGTGGAGACGGTAGTCCGTACGTACGCACGAGTGACAATATCATTCTTTTAATATTAAAATAATATATAAATCGATGGTATATCATAAATACATAATCATTAACATGTTATATTCATTATTTACATGAGTTACACATCATTATTATACCCATCCAAATAATAATATATTGAATAACAATTACACCACGACGTGGAGACGGTAAGCCGTACGTACGCACGTATGGTGACATATTATTAAAAGGGTGGATAGAATACTGAATATGGTTGTACCATATTTATAATAACATCACAGTATATATAAGATACTGGAGTTATTATTTTAGAATGGTAATAACAAAGAATGAAGAAGTGGATGAAGAAAGGAACTTGAAAAGGGGTGGTGAAAACATTACCTCTTCTTCGAGTTCTTCCTATTGATTTGATCAAAAGGGCTCATTAGGATGGTTTTCTGATCAAAATAAGGCCTCTAGGTTGTAGTGATGGTTGTTGGGAGAGTATTTGAGCAGAGTTTGGCAGAACCAAAAGGCTTTTATGGTGTGAAGAAATGAGGAGGAGTTCCCTTTTATAAGAGGGGTGAGGGGCACCTTTGGAAAAGCTAGAAATATTAATTTATAATAAATTCATATTAGGTTTATAATGGCTCCAAAGTTGATTATTTAAATGATAATGTGGGGATAGGTCGAAAACCACTCAACCAATAGAATTTATACAGGTTTGGGTATTTATATTAACCTTATCTTTAAGTATTAACTCTAAGTTAATTAGTTTCACTTTTACAATGTCTCTTTGTTTTTTTATATTACATGGTTAATAAACTTACTATATAAATCCAAGAAACCCCCAAGTGGTCCATTAATGATGCAAATATCATGATATAAGTCTCATGGAAGAATCTTAGATTTTTAGGAATTTAATATCAATTAATAATATAATATTTTTTTTAAAAACTCTTTTATGTCAATTTTGACACTATTCAATAATTGATTTTTTGTAAAAATCATAACAGAATGATTACTTCGAAAAAATTTAATTAAATAAATCCTAATATGTCATATTATAATAGAAAATTATTTTAATTCATTAAAAGTGTCAAATTATATTTATTTGGGAATTTAAAATATCAATTCTTTTAATTTGTCACTATTATGGTAATTACTGCATCATCATTGTGTCATAAATAAATTAACTTCCGTAATATTTAAAAATAATAAATAAAATATAATTATGTATTAAGTCTTTTTATCTTTCTAATTAATATTTATAGTCAAAATTCAAACATATATAACCCTATGTAAAAATTTTTTTTCTAAAAGATATATGCTTGTGTCATTTTTGTATTCATTTTAACTTAATTAAAATTAAGTGTCCCTATCAACTACAAGTGGCTCCATGGGGTCCCAAAATCGCCCCAAATATGACTATGGTTGAACATGTATCAACCAATGAGGATAGGATACGTTTTAGGGTAATTTAGTATTATTATAATATTAATTTTTAACCCTTATTTACCGGATTTACCCTTTAGCCGTGGTAAATAAAATATTTACCGAAGTAATTATTCAAAATGTCTAAAAATAAATGTTACCTATTTACACAATTTGAACATCATGATTACAAATATGGAATCCATTTTTCCAAATTCAACACACAGAAGTGGCAGAAACTAATTTAAAATTAATTCCCGTTGTTAAAACAAAATGCGTGTTTTTAAGAGATAATAACTATCAAAAGATTGACACTTGTTTATGTCCGGTTTAATTGTGAAATTATGTCCAATGACCAAAATTATATTAAATGGTAAAAATATATTCTAAATATACTTTAAAACCACTCAAATTCATAATTTATAACTATTAATTATTTTGATTAAAAAAGTTGTTTTTAATTAAAATTTAGTAATTTTCACTATTCATCAAAATATTAAAGTTATCCGAAAAGTTCCAAAATTTCACCTTAGGCTAAATTAGATATTCTGAATCCAAAAATGAAGTCCATTATGAAATATATAATATATATAATTTCAAAAAATAGGTATTACTATTCATAACGGCTAGTTTGATTGGTTGTGGTGTGTGTTAGAACTCGAAGTTGCATACAACACACGCTACTGTATTATTCAAAGGAAAGCGTATCGTGGAAGCTTGGGATGTTTCATTTTAAATTTTTTGATGTCCCCATTTAGTCAAAAAGTTTAAAATATTGTATTTAAAAAGGGTTCACTATTAAAAGTTGGTAAAAGTGCAATACTGAAAATGAATTTGTTCTTACATTATGTCTAAGAAACTCATAATATGGATTCTAAAATTATAAAGATTACATAAAGTTTAAAATTTGGTTAATACGATTCATAACCTCTTTTGAACGACTTTTTTGGTAATTCATGGTGTTCTTGAACTCGGGGTTGCGTGTAGTGCAAGTTATTGTATTATTTTGAAGAAATAACACACTATGAAATCTTGGGGTGTTACATTCTCCCCTCCTTCAATAAATTGCGTCCTTGAAATTTGAAATTGTTCTTCGAAAATAAAAGGTTGAAAATAAAAAATATCTTTGTGGGAAAACCCACAGCGGAAATTGGGTTACTAAAATTTAGTCTTAATATGAGGAAAAGAGAAATTAAAGGGTCACCACCAAATTATGATCTCGATTAGGAGAACAATTGTGGCAATTAGAGACATATAATTGGAGGAAAAATGTAAATATTTATAGGTAGTGATTGAGGTCATCAATCACAAACATGTTTAAAATTGAGGTCCTTAAATTCATCAATATACGATGATTTAAAATACCATCGATTCAACAAAACATAAGGTATTAGGATAACACATTTTTTGACGTTTCAAAATATCTTAGTTGAAATCCCACATCGAAAAATGAATTAATGCGGCCTCTATTTAAAATAAAGAGTGGAAAGTATGAAGATTACTGAAAATAACACATACTAGGGTTCCATGTTGGAAAATATGGATATGGAAGTGAAATATAACCATCAATTATCTGATGGAGAGTGGTAGAGAACATGGCTATGAAAAGGCCAAAAATCCCAAAGCCATAAATTAGTGATGATTTAAGGTACCATCTAGGACAACATTTTTGTTCTAAGTTCCTTTTCTTAATGTTGAGGAATTTATTTATGAGATTGTCTAAGATCATAAGGATATATACTTACTTTATAATTAGAGTTTTATCCATTAATAAATTTCTACCACAAACTCATCTTTCACTCGTAAAAAAAATTCTATTTATACTATTCGTACAGGGTTCCAAAATAAACGAATTTATAATTAATCTACCAGATATTTTTTAAAAAAACTACATTATCTAATCCAGGACATCTCGTGGGCCAGTGGTAGGTGATACACCCCTGTCACCCTTCGGTTGCGGGTTCAAGTCTCGCGGCCTTGCCGGTCGCGACGGGTTGCCGCCCGACCTCTGGGTTGTCCTTTTATGGCAAACAAAAATTAATCTCAAACTAGAATTTATCCAAAATACTTCTGTCCAAACTCACAATCCAATATTTATAAGGAAGGTAATCTTAATGTAGATCCTTTTTACCCTGTAATAGCATATGAATACCTTCATCATGTATTCTTTTAAAACACTGAAACATCCTGAATTACCATAATACTTATTGATTACATTCATGCTCCCTTATTCTATATAGAATGCTGGATATACTTCATCAATCCAAAAATGTTTTAAACCCCAATAATGATGGAATATACAAATCATTAATCAGATTCAAGGTAGTCAAGAATATCCAATATAATTTATCCAAATCAATCATGTATTATTCTAAAATCACTACCTCGGTATCAGAACCATATTATGGTTTATCTTTCTCTCAACCATATATTTTCCAAAAATTTAACCTGCTATTGAGTCACTTTTCTTTGTTCCACACAATCTCAAGTCCTTAATGAAATAGTACTGCAGAACAATCCTTATATACTCCATAATTATTATAATAAGTAGATTGTTGATACAACACTCAAATGACATAATCATCATAAGAACTCTAATCATTCCTCTTCATCTGTGGTAGTATCGTAACTTGATTATTATCCAATAGCATCATTTGCGATATAGTCAGATGACATGGACACAGGTTCGCGTAGTGTCCAAACTCCTTGCAAATGAAGCATTGTACATTTGAAACCATTTTCTTACCCTTGCAGTCACGTACTTTGTGCCCTTTCCTCCACACTTATAACAAACTCCCATTCCTTTCAGAAAAATTCCAGGGTGTTTCTTCCCACAGTTATCACATATGGGAAAACTCTTATTTTCCCTCTTCCATTTATCCATCGTTCTCTCTTCCATCCTTTTCTTCTCTTGCTTCCCTTCAAATCCATAGGAATCATTAATATCTTTACTTATCTTATAAAAACATGATATTATTTCTTCATATGATGATAATACATGGGAGACTATTTCTCTTATAAATTCTGGCTTAAGACCATGAAAGATATGATCCTTCTTTCTCTTTGGATCATGTGCATTGCTGGAGTTCTCATTCCTTCTACTGGGCGCCATTTCTAAGCAATGACATGCACTAGATTAGTTTATGAATAACAATACCTAATCCCAAACTTGTAAGACACATAATATGAATTAAATAGTTTATGGATATAATCCATAATCATAAAAATTTCTCTATTGAGGAAGTAAATCCACATAAACCCTTCATAATGGTTTGTAAAGAAAATGAGAATTATCCTAAGCATATCCCCCGGGAGTGTCGTAACCAAGAGTGCAGCAAGGCCCGTTGTCGTGCAGCCGTTCCCGTTCGAGTCTAGCTCAAAGCGGTGTTTTTGGGTTTTACCCCTAGGTACATCTGTTCCAGAGCCGCCTCTACCTGCTCGTATCCAGACAGGGTTGTATTGCTCAGAAAACTCACAAAATCTCTACAATACCAGAATTCTAGGATGTTATTCTATACTAATTTTCAAAGTCCATCTTAAATCTATGTGCTCTAATCAGAGTTTATCTAAATCTATCTTCCAAGGTTTGTACTAAACATTCTCTGATACCAACTGTAACACCCCGACCCCAGTTACCCAAAGTCGGTGCATTATTACATAACATTTTCATGATCACAAGAAAGATCAAATCTCGAAAGACCGATTGGTTTAGTAGCCTTGGAAACACTAGATATATTCATAAGTCTTACATTACACCACAAAGTGAAAAACTACTACAACAACATATTGTCTCTATATTCCACACTCATATCCCCACATAATATCCCTTCAGGTCATTCATAATTTACTTATTCACTTCCTGGGAAAAAATAAAACATAGAAAAGGGGTGAGCTCAAATTCCCAGTAAGGATAACAATATAGCAGAAACATTCATAAATAAGAATAAACATTTAAGGCAATGTATAACTAAAACAAAAGCCTTTTAAACTTGTACTTTAAAATAGTATGGAAAATGTAAAATGAAATAATTCCATTTACTTATTTACATGGATATTCTACTAATCGAATAATCACATGTAATATCAATAACCACTTTCATAATGATGGAATGCATAATGCCAGACTATCATAACCACATAGCCAAGGCCTCGTGCCAAGACTACAAATAAGATTTTGTCAAGGCCTTGTCCCAAGACACTAGTTTGTCTCATGAGATCTACTGATGCATCGAGGAGCTATAACAGGCTCCACCCGTCACATATTAAGTCTAATGCATTCCCATATGAAAAGTTTTAAACATAACATAAACATTCGTATTAAAACTAGCATACGAAATGTCAATACTTTCACCATAAACCATGAATGGTATAAAAATAGAACATCCACAGTCACACATATCAAAAAACCTTCAATACAATATAGAAGTTTTGTATCATAATAAATCAACTTCAAATAAGCATAAAATCCATCAAAGGATGTTGACATAGATGAAATCAAAACTCTTTTTAGAGAAATATCTCTTTCTATTTTGAAATCATTTAAGAGTCATATATTTTATAAAATAAAACATTTTCTTTGAAAATATTCTTATAATCTTGTAAGGGAAGATTCGAGGATTTTATAACGGCGGAAAATAGCCGCACCCGCCGTATAAGTTAAAAAAACATTCTTACCTTAATTTTGTCGAAAAGGTTAAAAAAGCTCCTTGTTTGGAAAAAGACGGAAAGCTTCCTTTATAAACCTCTTATAAAAAGTAAAACAAGGGTATAAATGACTTTAACCCATATTCTTGTATATAGTAAAAATATTTTGAAATGCATTTTTAAGAAACATGGATGTGGATGATAAAGAGATCCCGGTAGATTATTACGTATAAACAACCTCGGATAATGAATAGATTGTAAAATAACCCTTACCTTGTACTTTTACTTGGTTGGGGAAGGTTAACCTCCTGTATAATGTTGAAATACTTGTTATTAAATTATACAATAATCATATATATTAATATGATTTCATATATGATCTTTTAACATTGATTTGATAATAATATCTTTGAATTATCGTCGTTTCGGGTGTTAACTTACTCGTTTTCTTTTATATGTTTTGTTACATAAGCCGTGTTTGTTATGGATAGGTTGTATCTTATTCATATCTAGAATGATATAAAGTCCTTAAACATCATTTTTAAATCATAAAATGATAATTATACTTTAATGGATACGATGGAGAATGAATCTCATCGCGTTCGTGGAGACGGTAGTCCGTACGTACGCATGAGAGACAATATCATTCTTTTGATATTAAAATAACATATAAATGGATGGTATATCATATATACAGAATCATTAACATGTTATATTTATTATTTACATGAGTTACACATCATTATTATACCCATCCAAATAATAATATATTGAATAACAATTACACCACGACGTGGAGACGGTAAGCCGTACGTACGCACGTATGGTGACATATTATTCAAAGGGTGGATAGAATACTGAATATGGTTGTACCATATTTATAATAACATCACAAAATATATAATATACTGGAGATATTATTTTAGAATGGTAATAACAAAGAAAGAAGAAGTGGAAGAAGAAAGGAACTTGAAAAGGGGTGGTGAAAACATTACCTCTTCTTCGGGTTCTTCCTTTTGATTTGATCAAAAGGGCTCCATAGGATGGATTTCTGATCAAACTAAGGCCTCTAGGTTGTAGTGAGTGATGTTGGGAGAGTATTTGGGCAGAGTTTTGCCAAACCAAAAGGGTTTGAAGGTGTGAAGAAATGAGAAGGAGGAGTTCCCTTTTATAAGAGGGGTGAGGGGCACCTTTGGAAGAGCTAGAAAGATTAATTTATAATAAATTCATATTCAGTTTCTAATGGCTCCAAAGTTGATTATATAAATTTTATAGTGTGGATATGTCGAAAACCACTCAACCAATATAATTTATATAGGTTTGGGTATTTATATTATCCTTATCTTTAAGTATTAACTCTAAATTAATTAGTTTCACTTTTACAATGTCTCTTTGTATTTTTATATTATATGGTTAATAAACTTACTATATACATACAAGAGACCCCCAAGTGGTCCATTAATGATGAAACTATCATGATATAAGTCTCTTGGCCGAAACTTAGATTTTTAGTAATTTAATATCAATTAATAATATAATATTTGTTTTAAAAACTCTTTTATGTCATTTTTGACACTATTCAATAATTGATTTTTGTGAAACTTATAACATAATGATTACTTCGAAAAAATTTAATTAAAGCAATCCTAATATTTACCGAAGTAATTATTCAAAATGTCTAAAAATAAAAGTTACCTATTTACACAATTTGAACATCCTGATTCCAAATATGGAATCCATTTTTCCAAATTCAACACACAGAAGTGGCAGAAATTAATATAAAATTAATTCCCGTTGTTAAAACAAAAAGCGTGTTTTTAAGAGATAATAACTATCAAAAGATTGACTTTTGTTTATGTCCGGTATATTTGTAAAATTATGTCCAATGACCAAAATTATATTAAATGGTAAAAATATATTCTAAATATACTTTAAAACCACTCAAATTCATAATTTATCACTATTAATTATTTTGATTAAAAAAGTTGTTTTTAATTAAAATTTAGTAATTTTCACTATTCATCAAAATATTAATGTTATCCGAAAAGTACCAAAATTTCACCTTAGGCTAAATTCGATATTCCGAATCCAAAAATGAAGTCCATTTTAAAATATAGAATATATATAATTTAAAAAAGTAGGTATTACTATTCATAACGGCTAGTTTGATTGGTTGTGGTGTGTGTTAGAACTCGAAGTTGCGTACAACACACGCTACAGTATTATTCAAAGGAAAGCGTACCGTGGAAGCTTGGGATGTTTCATTTTAAATTTTTTGATGTCCCCATTTAGTCAAAAAGATTAAAATATTGTATTTAAAAAGGGTTCACTATTAAAAGTTGGTAAAAGTGCAATACTGAAAATGAATTTGTTCTTACATTATGTCTAAGAAACTCATAATATGGATTCTAAAATTATAAGGATTATATGAAGTTTAAAATTTGGTTAATAGGATTCATAACCTCTTTTGAACGGCTTGTTTGGTATGTCATAGTGTGCTTGAACTCGGTGTTGCGTGTAGTGCAAGTTATTGTATTATTTTGAATAAATAACACACTATGAAATCTTGGGGTGCTACAAGTGTGTCAGTTATTGTTTCATATAAACAGAACAATTATTATTTACTTACATATATTTTCTATGAAACTTCAATCTTATTCAATTAGTCATTACAAAATGTCTTTTTTACAAAATGGATAGAATTTTTATTATGAAACCAATATAATCTCAAGAAAATTTCAAAACAATTTGGAGATCATTTTAGACTTTTCATTTCACAATTCTTCAGATAATGGTCACAGAAACTACCCATTATACAATTTTTTCCGGAGACCTTGGTTTAGCTGTGAAGTAGTCAGCTACCACATAACCAAATCTGATTTTCAAAAAGACTACTATGTCTAGTATAAAAATGGGTATAAAAAGAAATATTGAATTGTTTATGGTCCAAATGAGAGTAAGGGATTGAAGAACGTGTTATATGACTGATTTTCAATTATTATTCATCAGGAAAAAGAAAGGATTCTGACCCAATAATACTTCAATATGATCCCTCGTGATGCATCTACTGAAAACAATGATGTTATCAAGGTGAAAAAATTGAATGATGCTTCCATGACTCCAGTATATCGACAATGTGGTAAAATGAAAATGCTGAAATTTTTAATCTGATTGTTTCATGGGTAATCTATGTATGAGATTTCTAATACTTCCATCGATTACATTCTTACCTTCTTGAAGGACATACTTCTAGATGATGCAGGTATTCTTTCAACCCACTATATGGCATAAAAGTTAGTTGAAGAACATGGATATTCAAGAAAAAAATTCATGATTTCACGAAAGATTTTAGTTTATTCAGGGAGGAATCTATGGAATGAAATGATTGTATAAAATGTGGCACATCCTGATGAAATCCAAAAACTAATGGAACACCATTATGTGTGCCATAGAATGCAATATGGAACTTTTCATTAATCCCCAGACAATATATTATTTTTATGTCTGATAAAATATTAATAAAAATGTGATGGAATGATACCAAGAGAAAGAAGACTAATGATGAGTTGGTTCACCCTACAGATGGATTTACATGGTAGAGATTTGATGCTTGATATCCTAATTTTGCAGCTTCCATGCGTAATGTGAGGATGGGTCTTTCATGTGACAGTTTTAATCCATTTGGGAAGATTCTTACTTCACAAAACACATGGCCAGTTTTTATACACATTTATAACCATCCCCATGGTTTTATATGAAAAAACCTTTCACTTTCATGAGTATACTCATATCAGGACCTTTTGATCCTAGCAATGATATAGATGTATACATGCAGCCTTTAATAAAAGAATTGAAGCATATTTGGGATATTGGTGTGAGAACATATGATGCATGTTCTAAAGACATATTTTAGATGCATGTGGTTCTTATGTTGATGATCAATGATTTTACAGCTTATGAAATTATGTCTGGATGGAGAATGAAGGGAAAACTATCATGTCATATTTATATGAAGAATAAATTATCCAAAAGACTGAAACATCATTATAGTTTCAGTTTTATGGGACATCAATAATTCTTTCCAATAGACCATACATATAGAAATAATCATCTAATATTTCACAATACCATGGAGACTGATGATCCACCTCAGTGTACATCTAGAACTGATGTGCTTAATGAATTGAAAGATTTCAGTTTTTCCTTCAAGAAGGGTCAAATAAAATTTTAAAATGGAAAGAATGTTTCCACTGAAACCTATTAAAATTGGAATAAGATGAGTATCTTATTTGATTTAACTTATTAGTAAACAAATATTTTACTTCATTTATTATACGTAATGCACATTGAAAATAATATATGTGAAATTTTTCTTTCAATTCTTCTAAATGTTATGGGAAGGAGAAAAAGAATATTTAAGGTATTTGCGTGACTTGTTGGATTGGGGAATCAGACCAGAATTGCACCATGTGCGTATAAGTGAAAATAAATGGAAACGTCCATGTACTTCTAATGTGATGACACTTATAAAAAAACAAATTTCTGGAAGTAATAAGGAATATTAATGTTCCTGATGGGTATTCAGGCAACATATCTAAATGAGACAAGAGATGAGATTTGAAGCTAAACTATTTGAAGACTCGTGATTATCACATCGTTCTACATGAGTTTTTTCCAATAGCAATCAATCATCTTTTTTCCAATAATGTAAGGGCGATTGTTATTAGTTTGTGCCATTTGTTTAGAGATCTTTTCTCTAATAAGATTTCCACATCATTTTTGTAAAAAAATTTGGCATATGCCCTGTTAATTTTGTGTGTGTTAGAGAAAATATTTCCTCCACCATTTTTCACATGCATGATGCATATGATTGTCTATATTCCAACAAAAATACTTCTTATAGGACCTATTTCATTTCATTGGATTTATCCAACTAAAATATATATGTACACATTAAAGTATTATGTCTGAAACATGAATTGTCTTGAATGTTCTATCATGAACGGCTACATAGATCAAGAATGCTACAATTTCTGCTCTATGTATATTTCTGATCTTACTACAAGAATGAACAGACCAGTGAAAAACAAAGAAGAACAATATGGGAATATTGAACCCAATTTTACATCACTTCCACAAATAGTGGGAATTCTTGGATCATATACATTGATGAAATTAATCCTTGAAGATCAGGAGATGGTACATTGCAATGTTTGGTTCAACTGTGATTTGTTCGAGGACTTCATTAGGTATGTAAATTAAATTTGTATATCTTACACATATATATGTTAACCTATTACTATTTTTATCTACAAGGAACATAAATTAATGATAAATATAAGGAATGGTTATTTATCTTTGAAAAGGAGGGAGACTTTTCATAGCAAAGAGTTTCCTACTTGGTTAATATTTAAGGTAAAAATATTAATATTTAAACTAATTAAATCAATATTAAATTAAGTTTAATATTCATTTTACTTCATCTATTGAGTTTTCATGCAGACTCTTTCTCTAAGGAAATAGGATATTTGGTTTTTAGTCCTAATATCGTGGTTTGTGACTATAAATCAATTGTTATCAATGGGTACATATTTTTTACTATTGAACGAGAAAAGAACATGAGAACACAACATTATAGTGTTATGGGTACTAATACAACATACTGTTATTCCAGTGCATTAGATAGTATACTGCAATTTGAAAATTTATGTTATTATGGAGTTGTTGAAAAAAAAAATGTTGGATTATTACTCTCATCGATGAGTCAAGATGATTCAATGCTAGTGGTTTGATTCGATGACGAGGTAGGACACATTTATTGATTATTTTGTATTTCTATTATTTGATATGAATCACACTCTTGCTACAGATGAACCATATGTATTGGCATCAATGCGAAATGATTTTTTTATGTCAAATACGCTCTTCGACCTAAATTTGGTTTCATTATTGATGTAATTCCAAGAAATATTTTTGATGATGGTCATGATGGAATTGATTATATCCCTACTGCCATTGGAAAAGATCCATTTAATAATTTTGATGTCTCCAATATCTTAATTGTTAGAGGTTATTGTGAACCAGATGTTGTGGTGGAAAATATATAGAATCATCCATCCATGTTCTCAATTCTTTTGATTTAGCTCAAAATGGGTAGTTAAGGTTGGTACTATTCAAATTGATTTAATATTGATCAGAAATATGTTGTATCTGACTTGACTGTTACGTGAATTTTCAATGTTTATTGACTGCAATTTTATTTTAATAGCATTTTCTAATTTGGAATTTAACTATATTAAAACCTACAAAACAAAAATTTATAACTTGGTGAAAATTTGAATTCTTTGTTGACCATGTATACAATTATTATATCTATAAGACCTCCCATTAACATTTCACTGATAATGAACATGATGGTTTTTAATTTTCTGCAAAACATGTATAAAAACTCGCATCATCTTTTGGGCTAAAGAAATTAAATTTTTCCTTAATTTAGACAAGTGATTTAATATAGAGATAAAACTTAGTAAAGAACCATCCTACTCAAAATTTAATTTCATTATTACATATTGTATGATTTATTGAATTCATTATATATCTATTAAATATCATCTAAAAAATAAAAAGTTA
The DNA here is from genome assembly GCA_963277665.1 of Viscum album. Classification (NCBI taxonomy): domain Eukaryota; kingdom Viridiplantae; phylum Streptophyta; class Magnoliopsida; order Santalales; family Viscaceae; genus Viscum; species Viscum album. The sequence continues at coordinate 642,680 of CAUJRU010000170.1, forward strand.
AATTATCCACGAATCCTGCTATTCCCTCTCATATATTTTGTATTTTGGGCTACACATTAGTTATACTTTTCTAATTACTTATATAATATTTTTAAAATTTAGGAAAAGAAATCAATTTAATAGAGGTGATGGAAAAAGATGATGGAAAACAATCGTCGCATGACTTAGATGGGCTTTCCACCACTACTGCTTGTAGTGATTATTTTATTTCAAATATATATATTTAAATAATATGTAATGTCACGTTATTAATTTTATTAACTTTTTTTGTTTGATCCACCTATTAGGAGACAATTATTTGATGAGAATCCTATTAGGGGTCCCAGTACTGTAGGTGTTTGTACGAGGGGGTGGTATGAGAGCTAGGCGATCTGGTCAGCGTACTCGATTAGACCCTACCCCTCCCACTTACGTACCATCAATCACAAATTCTAATCCCTATGTGTCATTACGGAAACACAGGATATTTAGGCCTCCCATGTTTTCACCACCCTTTACATCTGAGTCTCCTCACTTGTCTTTACCATATCCGATGATTATTCCCACTCCCCATCCATCATTCCATCTGCCATCCACGCCGTCATCTTTTACATATACTTCCTCCTCTATGATATTTTATATTATATCTTCTTTGACTCTTTCTCTTCTAGAGTATTTCCTTAAAGATCATACATTGGGACCCACTACACCAGTATAGGGTGTTCTTTTAGTTTCTCCAGATCCAGTTGCACCCATTGTTTAAAATCCTTCTGGTATATTTATAGAACCCTATAAAATTTTTATACCATTATTTATTTTTATTCTAACATGTTTTGATAAAGTATTTGTTTTTCTTTCATAACAGATAAATATATTGATATGTAGTGTGGTGGGGGAATACACGCATGCATGTGGTGTGGAACCACCATACATAGTTGATGGTGGACTACAATGAAGATAGTTAAATGACTGAAAAAACAAGGCAGCAATGTATGAGTTTTTTGGTGATGCTTTCCAAATACTCCAACATCATTCCTATTAACCTACTCTCATGGAGATAGTTTCCAAATTAAGTCAATGATAATTCTTGGGCAGAGATATGGGTAGAAAATCTGTTGTATTTAAGGAAATATTGTATTTTTTGTATTTATATGAATTAATATTTTGGTGTTAGCATCAGTTTAATTTCTCTGATAGTGAGGCTGCACGACCAGCCCATCTAAAGGGTTTAGGTGACCTTTAGAGATCCTATAAACATGAGTTGTATATTGGTTGGAGATCTAGTGTTGGTATAAAGATAGAGGAGGTACTTTTCATGGATGATTTTCTGATAGAACAGTGTCAGAAGAGGATTACTCATTGGATTACTATCAAGTTTAAGGTATTAATCGGATATGAGGTATTTAAATGAAAATTTTAATGTTTTCATTAATATTATCTTTTATTTTATTGAATTTTATTTATGAATCATTTTAATAAATAATAAAAACATTGATGCTAAAAAATAACTCCACACATTGGGATGTACTATGATGCCAGATCATGAGAGGAAGCAAGTATGACAGTTGTTTATAATTTTTCGTTATGACATGCACTTTATATTATTTCCTCTATAATTTATTCGATTGATAAAGTTTTCATATAATTTTAGTTATGATATAAAATTTTGGTAACCTATTTTTAATTATGGATTACCATATTCAACATCATTGCAGAGGAAAAAATTGAATATTGAAGGACGTGTGCCCTGAGAAAAACAGTTTTTCTCAAGTAGAAGGAAGAAAGATGGATGTGCGGTTAATGAAATGAATCAGTAGAAGATTGGAAATTTTACTTTTTTTTATTTAAAATTTTAATATATATATTTTAAATTAATAATCTATTTATACTTTTAACATGATGCTTTTGATTCCCTTGTTGCCCAGGAACCTGACAATTTTGGGCCAAATGATCACTTACATCAGGTGTTGGGAGATTATCACCTTGGAAGAGTACACTACCGACCTGTGAAGAGTATAGTACCAAAGAGGTATTGGATATCCACAGGTATGATTTGTAGTGCCACTGAGTTCTATCAGATTAAGGAACAAGCAGAACAGACTGAAAAAATGTCCACAAAGATGGAAGAACAATTTTCTTGGGCAAACACAGTATTTATGAAACTGATAGAAGTTTTACGTCCGACACTTCCACCAGAGGTCATCACATATTGTGATGAATATATGACTTCGGGGAATTCTATATATGGTGGAACATGTGGAAGTTCTAGTGATGGTTGAGACTATCGGGAGGAGAAAGTTAGGGAGGAGGATGAGGATGAGTAAGAGGTTGAGGAGGAGGAGGAGGGAAAGGAGGAGGCTGAGGCAGAGGAGGAGGGCAAGGAGGAGGCCAAGGTAGAGTGTAAGGGTGAGGAGGAGGGAATTGAGGAGGGTAGGGATGATTATGGGGATAATTATGAGGATAATGATGAGGCTGATGATGACAGCGATGATAATGATGTTGATGAGGTACAAATTGATATGTTAATTTTTTGACAAATATTACTAACATTTGATGTCTGACGATTTGTTGTGCCTGAATATATGTGTGATTAGGGAGGTCACATTATAATTATCTATTTATCTATAAATAATAAAAAATGACTTTATGATTAGTTGTGACTGAATATATGTGTCACTGATTCACCCATCCACTGGACACCCCCACCCCTTAGACATCCCCACCCCTAGACATTTCCACACCCCTGGACAACCCCCAGCACCTGAACACCCCCACCCCCTGGACACTAGCACCCACTTGGAAACCCCCCCAGACACCCCTAGAAACCGATTACCCCTTTGGACTGCCCCCACCTCCCTTGGACACCCCCACCACCAGGATACCCCAGCATGGATATCCCTCTCCCCACATAGACAGTCCCAACCCCCTAGACACACCCACCCCCTTGGACAACCCCCACACCCCAGGGCACCCCCACCCCCTTGGACAACCACCACCCCCTATACACCCCCACACCCCTTGGACACCCACAGCCCCATAGACAGCCCCCACCCCTTGGACACCCCCACCCCCTAGACACCCCCACCCCTAGACACCCCACCACCAAGGACAGCCACCACCCCCTCGACACCCCACCCCGTTGACACCCCACCCCCTTGGATAACCCCCACACCCCATGGACAAACCAACACCCAAGGACATCCCCCGCCCCATGGACACCCCATGGACACCCCCACTACCTTGGGCAGCCCCACCCCTAGGAAATCACCACCCCCTTAGATAGCCCCCACCGCCTGGACACCCCCACCACTGGACACCCCCGACACCCAGGACAACCCCTTCCCCCATGTACATCCCCCAACCCCTGGACACCCCAACCCCTAGACACCCCACCCCCTTGTACACCCCCCACCCCCTAGACACCCCCACTCCCTTTGACTGCCCTCACACCCCTTGGACACCCAACCCCCCTTGACACCCACCCCACCCCCTAGACACCACCACCCCCTTGGAGATCCCCACACCCCCTGGACACCCCTTGGACACCCCCACCCCCATGGACACCCCCACCCCTAGACACCCCCCACCCATGGACACCCCAACCCCTGGAAACCCCCACCCCCTTGGACACCCACAACCCCCTGGACACCCCCACCCATTAAGGAACCCCCACCCCCTAGACACCCCACCCCCTTGGACAAGCCCCACACCCCCTAGACACCCCCTGGACACCCCCAACCCCCCGGAAACTCCACACCCTGGACACCCTCCACTCCATGGACAACCCCCCCCCCATGGATAGCCCTCCACCAACCCCGGACACCCACCCATCCCCCTTGAAACCCCCACCCCTGTAGACATCCCCACCCCCTAGGCACCCCCACCCCTTGGAGAGCACCAAAACCCCCTAGACACCCCCTCGACACCCCCACCCCATTGGAAATCCCCCACCCCTGTGGACACCCCCTCCCCCTTGGATAGCCCCACATCCCCCTGGACAACCCACCCCTGAGACACCCCACCCCCCGGACAACCCCACCCCCCGAGACACACCTCACCCCCATGAACACCCCCATCCCATGGACACCCACACCCCTGTGGAAAAACCCATAACCCCTTGGATACCCCCACCACCACCTGGACACTCCCACCCCCCCTGAACAACGCCCATCCCCTGGACGCCCCCCCCACCACTACCACCACGGACACCCCCTACCCCCTTGGACAACCCCTCCCCAAACCCTGGAAATACCCCATACCCCTTAGAAACACACAAACCTTGGACACCCCCACACTAGACATCGCCCCACCCCCCTGGAAAGTGCCCACCGCCTTAGACCGGCCCCCACCCCTTGACACCACCACCCCATTGGATAGCCCCTACACCCCCTTGGACACCCCCTGGACATGACCAACCCCCTGGACAGCCCCACCACCTAGACAACCCCACCCCCTGGACACCCCCACCCCCTAGATAGCCCCCCAACCCCTGGACACCCCCACCCATGGAAACCCCGCCCCCTTGGAAACCCCGCACACCACCCTAGAAACATCATTGGACACCCCCACCCCCTGTACACCCCCCATGGACACCCCCACCCCTTGGACACCCCCAACCCATGTGGCCTTCCCCCCTTGATAGGCCCACCACCTGGACACCCCACCCCCTTGGACAAACCACCACCCCCTGGACATCTCCACCCCCATGTACAACCACCACACCCCCTAGACACCTCCTAGACACCCCCACCCCCTTGGATTTCCCCCCACCTCACAGGAAACCCCACCCACCCTTGACAACCCCACCCTATAGACACCCCAACCCCCTGGACACCCCCACCCACTGGACAACGCCCACCCCCAACCCGTGGACAACCACCACCCCCTGTACACCCCCACCCCCTAGACAACCCCCAGCCCCTTGGATATCGCCCACCCCCTAGACACCCCCACCCCCTGGACACCCCCCAAACACCCCCAACCCTTGGACAATCCCACCTCACATAAAATAAGATCCTTAACCATAATATAAGAGATATCGATGATGAACATAGATCCCATAATCATAGGAATATAGTTCCAAGGGTGTTGGGTGTTTTTAGGTGTTTCTATTTTATTTTCAGTGTGATTCTGTACATTGTCTCCATGGGTGTTTTTTAGATTTCTATACATTTATTGTGGGAATGAGTGTTTTCTAGAATTCATTATTTTTAGGTGTTATATAATTATGTTATATTTTCAATGTTGTAACTTTCAGTGTTAATTCTATATATTGTAGAGGGGAGGCAAGAGGGGATGTATGTTGCTGTGTAATTTAGTATAGGGTAGGCTTGCTATTTAATTTTGTACAGGGTAGGCAGGAGGTAAGGATGTTGTGTAAAATATTAGAGTACTATATACCAATAGTTTAAAAAAAAATTATATAAAGATGAATAAATTCTTCTATACCAACAGTTTTAGCTAAACCGTTGGTAAAACACTATACCAACGTTTCACAAACCCTTGGTATATAAGTTCTACATATAATATATTCCAACATCTATACAAAAACCTAGGGTAAACCAATATACTAATGTATTTTAAACCATTATTATATCATATAGAGTTATATTTACCAACAGTTTGTAAAAGTTGGTAATTCTATATTAGAATAGTTGTGAAAAACCTAATGGAAATTGGATTTTTTACTTGCCTAAGAAAATAGTTTTCTTGTAACTATTGGTATAAGGCTATCCCCACTCCTTACCACCCAATGGTTTTCCAAACCATTGGTATAACATATAAAAATGGTTTGGAATCCAATCAAAATGGTTTTAAATTGTTGGGACAGTATTGGTTTCCAACAGTGTGAGGGGGAGGTAGTCCACACTTCTTCAAACAAAATTATTATATTTACACAAGATAGAAAACATAAAGGTATGTTATAAATAAAAATTATTGAAGAATAAATTAAATTTAAATATAATATATAAATATATTTTCCATTACAATTTCCACTATGAGAGGTGGTACAGGAAAAATGAACAATCATCGTTTCATGAGGTGCTAGTATTCCATACACGTAAACAATATGTTCGTTACCCATTAGATGGAACTATGTGTAAGTGAAGTTAAAACACAAATAATAAAAAAATCATAGAATATTTATTATACTGGTGGGTTCATACAATCTTGCAACAGGAAGAGTGGAGGGGATGGAGAATGAAAATAAGATAAACGAGCCTGAGGGAGGATGCTACATCTTCTTTAGGTAACTACTTTTGATTTTCAACAAAGGACTTTCATGGATTTATTTATTCACAAATTAAGGCATCAAGAAATAAGGTATGGATATTTGGAGCTATTTTTGAATATTTTGGTCAAGGAAAAGTGGAATGAGAAATGCGAGGAAGTGGGAGGAGAGAAGGCCTTTTATAGTGGAGGATGAGTGACACTCTTGTGAAAACAATGGACAAGGGTAACCCCACCCATGTTTTTTTATTGAAAGTTGATCCAATAATGGTCCAAAGTAGATACATGGATGTATAGTGACTATATATTTCCATAAAATGTTTTTTAGAAAAATTTATATTCCACATTAGGCCTTATTTTTATGGTTTAGTCCTTTTTAGCTTAATTTAATCTTAATCGTTTTAATTAATCTTAATTACCTTCACTAATAATTTTGGTAAAAAACTTATTTAATATTATTATAAATATAAATTATTTTGATTGAAAATATTAAATACATTTTTAAAAAATTACAATAACATAATTATAATAAATTAATGTAAATTTAATCTTGTAGATAAGACAATTATGCTGGTTTGTTAAAGAAAAAGCATTCAGAAACATGATAAGAATTTATAACCAATTTAAATGTGAAATTGGTTCTAATGACCTATATTGGATAAATTGATAATAATTTTATACCATTATACTTTAAAATCAATGAAAATATAATTTAACCCTATAAATAAATTATATGAAAAAACATCTTTTAGTTAAATTTCAGTATTTTTCTTTATTAATTAAAAAATGAAACATCACAGAAAATACAAAAAAAATAACCATATCCAATTTTTTATGTTTGTATTTCAAAAATGATGTCTATTTTAAATATAAAACTTATAAAATAAAAAATATTAATATTTAAAATTGGTTCTCTATCAAAGGGCGGTAAAAGTGCCTTAATAAGAATATTGGTTTTTATGTGTAATATTGAGTTTGTTCTTATCTTATGCCTATAAAACCTATTTGGTGAACATAAAAAATATTTTTAGGAATAATATATATATATATATTTAATATCACCAACTAATTTTATTTAATTTAATTTATTGTTATAAAATAACTTTCTGAGTCATAAAAATAGTTTTCTATAAAAATATTCCATTTATACTCAACTGGTTCTTATAATCATTTTAACTAATGAATTAATTTTAAATATTTTTAAACTATATTTTTTTCAAGATTTGTTTAATACTATTCATATATTCTAACTTATTGTCTAGGTAAATTATTAATATAATATTTTAATAATATATTGTTGTTTGGAAAAACTCATATGTACGTATTATCCAAGCCATTGAGGAATGTTAGTCTTGTATATAATGTAAGATAACCTTAGTTTTGTGAGTAGAGAAAGATAACTGTTATATTACATTCATTGCATGATTAAATTAGAATTTTATTTAATTTAACCAAAACATAGGGCTTATATATATATAATAACTATTTTGAGTGTTGTGTGAAATGAAAAATTTCAAAAGGAATAAATTAATTTGATTTTTTTTTGAAAATTCACAGGGTTTTACATTCTACCCCTTAAAATGAATTTCACCCTCAATATTTATCTTTGTTATTAAAGGTTTAATACATCAAATTTTCATTCATATAAACCCACATCTTAAAAATGAATACTAAAACTTCCCTTAAAAAGGGAAATATGGAACCATAATTGCAACCCAAAGTAAAATATAACCAGGTTTCCCCATTGGAGAACATAGGTTGGGAGTGATGTTTGGACATGGAGGAAAAGAGTAAATATTTATAGGGATTTATTGAGGTTAACAATCATAATCAATTGAATGATAAATGAAATGTTGAGGGCCTTAAAGTCATAAATCTTTGATGATTTAAAAGGCTATCAGTTCAACAAAAAAATAGCGTATTAGGCCAACACATTTTTTGATATTTATCTAATCCCAGATTAATTATTATATTGACAAGGAATATAATGAAATTTACTTACATTATATGTTTCTATAAAAAAATTCATTCTTTGGTTATGGTCTTATCTATTTCTAATTCTTTCATTAATTCAATAAATGGATTTCCAAAAATATACATCGGTTCCTAAAGCAGTAAAACCCACTTTTAACCGATCCCAAGGCCCATAAAGGAATAAAATTTATATCAATTTAACTCTAGATATCATTAAAAATAAATATGGTTAATACATTAATATCTGAACAAAATAATTTACACTACTATTTCTTCATACATATTTATTAATCAAAAAATAATTATACATTAACCCGCAAAATGCCTAGGCCAGTGGTAGGAATGAAACCCTTATTATCCTTTGGTAAAGGGTTCATGACCCTTGGACTTTCCAGATATTATTTATTATCACCCAAAATACTTCATGTCCTTTTCTAAAACCACACTAAAATAATTTATAAAATAATTATTATAGACATTCTTGAAGTAAGGGTAATCACTAAATATCCTTTTTACTAGGGTTATCAATAAAATCTAAATACATAAATACTTCATCCAAAGTTTTATATAAACATTCCAGAAATGGTTACCCTGATAACCCTTCAGAAAAAAATTCCAAAACATTAGAGAGAGAGTCACAAAATCTTCTTAACATTGATCCACCATATATCACAAAGTACCTCATGTTTATCACAGTAGATACATGTGAATACCGTCATCATGTATTCTCTTGAAACATGTTAATAACCTAAATTACAATAAATTAATTTGGAAAACATGTGTGAATCCTTATTCCAATGGTTAATGAATATATTCCATAAATCCAAGAAGTTATAAACATCATCCATGATGACATAGACCGCTTTTTAGGCCAATCAATAATCAGATCCAGGGTAATGATCACCGTCAAATTCACTTATTTATATCCAAAATGTCTCATATCAAAAAATCATTATCTTAACATTTGGAATACATTAAGGGTTTTATTTCCCTTAATATTGTGTTTCCTATGAATATCACCTTGTCATTAAATCACTTTTCTTGTCTATTATAGTTATTCATCATATTAATGAAAATCCACAGTGAAAAACCGAAACTGAATAATCCTTATATAATTCACCATTCATAATTATTGGATTCAGGTATATAAATACTTCAATCCTTCCACATTAATGTTTGTAATTTAATAGTTTATTCCTTGTTTTATAAGTATATTCTTATATATGGGAATTGAGTTGGGTAATGCACGTGATCTCCATTGACGATACTTTGAACTCTATGACAATTCATTAGTCTGTGACCCATTTTCCCACATAATATCATCTTCCTATCCATTTGATGTATTCCTCAAGGTTATTCTTCCGTTCTTCTTGAAATTTACAAATTATAATATTCTTATATCTATTCACCATATAATTTTAATATATATAAAATTAAATCTTTCTCTTATGATATGTGTTAGGAATATCAACAACATTTAAATTGTTATTCATATAACGTGATAGCTTATTCGACATAATAAAAACATCTTTCTCTACAGTCACTATCCAATTTTATTTCTAAAAATCACCATTCTTTCCATCAGACTCAATGTTAACCCAGTTTCTTTTTATTTCCTCCATTCACTAAAACCAAATTACATGGGGTGAGAAGTACATATCATAGAAGAAAATCACATAATCATGCAAATTACTTATAGGATGTTTAAATCATGATATCGACATTTTAATTTATGAAACCTTAGGTTTATCCAATGTTATTCATAGTTATATTCAAATCCATCATAATGGTTTGTGAGGATTTTGTGAATTTGAAAACCATATCCCTCAGGAGTGTCAAATTAGACGTGCAGAAAGACCCGTTGTCATGTACTAGATTACACCGATTAAGACCTAATAAATCTTGTTGGTGATGTTACCCCTGGGTACATCTCTTTCAAATTCACTTCCACTTGTAGTATCTAGATAAAAAGTTTTTTTAGTAGACCAATCATTCAATACTTTACAAAAATTCATGTACATTTTCCTATAAATATCCTTATACTTAGACTCATCATTATATATTTTCATAGAGTTATCACTAAGGGTGTTATATCCTAGTTTCCAAAGGTTAATTTAACCTTTGCTCCGATTCCAATAATAATGACCCAAGTTGACATAGATCATAGTTACATCATTTTTTTCCAAATACTTAAAACATTACGAAAATAGACACCCAAAGACCATATTATTTTATTACCTTTAGAAACCTAGAAACATAAACACTAGATCATAAGTGAGCTACATTGTCTCTCACTAGGTTATTCATGACTAGATCCCTTCATTGATAAGTCTTACATAAAACAAAATGTTCATAACTTGTGGAATGAAGAAATAAAAATGGGTGGGATTAGATGCTTAGTAATGGTAAAAAAGGGAGACATGTAAGAATAAAAATTAGCATAACGGTCTTAGAATGTGATCATAACATCATCAGATCTCACCCTGCATATCAAATATCAATAACATCAATCGTGGAATAAATATTGGTAGTTTATAAGACATGAATCATAATGAGATGAATAGTATAATACATGAAATAAAAATGTAGGAATAATACATGTAATTGTGGAAAAAACATAAGTATATAATATGATATCCATAGTAGCCATTTCATTGATGCTAAGGCCATCTTAATGGACAATGTCCTTTACTGAACTGAGTTCACTCCCTGATCTGACCATGTACTCCTGAATTTAGTTCACCCCTTATTCTAGAATTTTAATAAAAAACATTGTTCACTCCTCATTCCATCCATGTATATATCATGAGATACAAATCATTACCAAATTCATTGGAGGTATATATTGGTCCCACCAATCTCATAATCAAATCCAACATAGATGTTCCAAAAAACCATAAACAATCATATCATAACCCATGAATTGAAATGTGTTCCATAAACATGTAATCATATATTAAACTTTAAAAAAAGAGATATGTTTCATAATCATCACATCACATCATAACCCACAAAAAAGTGGGTTTCATAAGAAAATAACCCATGAAAGATAAAATTATTTCATAAAACATAAACTCTTCAAAGAAGGAATATGAATAGAAAAATTGCATCATTTCCTCGGAAAGGAATGACTAAAAACTATTAAAGTTATCTATCATGGGATATAATTTTGAAATAACTTTTAAAAATATTTCTTGACGAAAATATCATTTTTCTTTCCAAAACTGTTTTTCAAATATAAAACCATTTGAAAAAATTTTCTTTTAAAATAGACTTGAAAACATTTAAAGGAAGCTTGAAAACAATTTGAAAATATATTATTTGAAACTTATAAAAAAAATTTGAAAACCATTTCATTAAAAATAACATTACAAAAACATCTTAAAAATAAAAATTTTATGATTTAAAATGATTCTTCAATGAAATGATGATGGGTAAATCCATACATGTCTAACAATCATTTTTGTACCGTAAAAAGTTTGAAAAGTTCCTCAATCAGATAATGACAAGAAGATTCCTTAAAAAAACAGTTCATTTAAAAGGTATAATATGTGTAAAATCTTATTTTAAATATCATATATGAATAGTATTATATTCTTGAAATCCTTTTAAAAACCATGGTTTTTAGAGAACACATATTTTGAACTGATGTGAAAGGGAAGGTCATATTTTTTAAAACATTTTCGTAATTATAAAAAGTTCCCCAGAGTGGGAAAATGGTACTAATAAACTACAACATAAATAATTACCATAAGGGAATAAAATTCATGTGTTTTTGTTATATGGATCATAATATTTCATTAATTAAAACACGATCATAAAAAATCTCAAGAAATGGAGAGATTGTTCCAATAAACTCATACCACATAGTAACTCTGAATTATACTCCCCTTAGAGGAAAATGATATTACATGGAGATTTTAAATGTCATTAAAATAAGTAGATTCATTTATAACATTTTGAAGGTAGTTTATACACCTTTTATTTAAAAATCGGTGTATAACATGTCATGTGTCTCAAAGGGAAATTGAGATGAAATTACTTTACTGATTTGGTAAATTTTGAAACTCAAACCCCTTGATAGAAAGATCATAAAATTGAAATATAAATAACCATATAATTTTGTTTAAGATGCATAGAATACATTTATGGGAGTTATATACACCACACAGAAGAAGTGAGTGGTGAATAAATCCTGCATGTCACGGAAATAAGGAGTGAGATGAAATTCCCTTAACTCATGTCTTGAATCACTTTGTACTCAAAAATATTTCCTGTAAAATAAATATAAATTTATTATAAATATATCTATAAACCATAAAAATATATATAATACCATATATGGTAGGATTATTACTTTATATTACCCACTTGTTAACAATTTTATGTTAAGATTTCACATACAGTAATATTTTTTCTCTTCACATTTGTCTTAATTTGATATATATCTGGTCCTTATAATAATATCATGATTTCATAAATGTAAATAATTCTATTAATAGAAAATATATTCAGTATAAATTTATTATAATAATCTATGTAATATATAATTATTAAATGGAACACACAGTTCATGGAGACGGTAGGGTGTACGTACACATGAACGTTGTTTACATTTTACTATCGTATTGAATGAATGTAAGTAAACAAAATATATGTATATATGTATATAATATGATTAAGGTATAAATATTATTTCATATATATAATATTTTTTCACTAAACATATCCTTAATACATTCTATGTAGTGTGTGAACGAATCACAATGCTTTGAGGGGGCATCAGTCAACACTTCCTCAAACGAAATTATCATATTTACATAATATGAAATTCATAAGGGTATGCTATAAAAAATAATTAAAAATAATAAAAAAAAATTAAAATATAATATATATCAAATATAAATAGTTTTTACATCATGATATCCACCATGATAGGTGGTAAAGGTAAAAAATGGAGAATCATTATTTTGTGAGACGGTAGTTCTCCGTACACGTAAATGGTATGTTAGTTACCCATTAGATGGAATTCTGTGTATGTTTAGGTATAAAACTAATAATAAAAACATCATAGTATATTTATTATAAATTTTTTATACAATAATGTAATAATTATATTAGAGGGGATGGAGAATGAAAATAAGAGAAATAGAGCTTGAGGGAGAATGATAACTCTTCTTTGGGTAACTCCTTGTGGTTTTAGCAAAAGGACATCCTTGGATAGATTTATACTAAAAGGGAGGGTTCAAGAAGTAAGGGAGGGATGTTTTGAGTTATTTTGGAAGAGTTTTTTTTATGACAAAGTAGGTTTAGATGTAAGAGAAAGTGGGAGGAGAGTAGACCTTTTATTGTGGAGGAGGAGTGACACTCTTTTAATATTTTGGAAAAGGGAAATCCCACTCAGATTTGTTTATTTCATATTGATCCAATAATAATAAAAAGTATATGAGATGAATTATAGTGTATAAATATGTCCTTAAAAAGGTGTTTGGACACGTTTTAGGTCATATTTGGCCATAATAGTATGGTTTTGTCCTTTTTTGAGGTTAATTTAATATTAATAATTATAATTAAATTTAAATACCTTCAAGAATATTTTGGTCCATAATTATGTTGATATTATTATAAATTAAAATTATTCTGATTAAAAATAAATAATAATTTTTTTCAAATTCCAATAACATAATTGGAAGAAATTAATTTAAATTTAATCCTGTAGACAGTAAAACAATACGGGGTTTTTAAAATAAAAATGCTCAAATGTTTGAGACATTCTTATAACCAATTTAATTTTGAAATTGAATCCAACTACATAAATTGGGTAAATTTATAAAAAAATTATCTAATTAAATATTAAAATAAGTTTTAAATATAATTTAACTTTTTTAATAAATTTTATGATAAATTAGTTCTGAGTTAAAATATAGTATTTTTCATTATTCATTAAAAAATGAAACATGATAGAAAAATACCAAAAAATCAACCTAACCTAATTTTTATGTATCTATTAGAAAATAATTTTTTTGACATATAAATTTTTTTAAAGATTCAAAATTTATATTTAAAATGGTTTTTCCAACAAAAGATGGTAAAAGTGCCGTAAAAATATTTGGTTTTATGTGTAATATTGATTTTGTTCTTATATTATGACATTAAAATATATTGGTTGAGTATAAATTTTTTTTTGAATATATAATATATATATTACATTAATTTAATTCACAAATTTTAATTAATTTAATTTATTAGGATAAAATAACATTGTGAGTCATAAAAATAGATTTCTATAAAAATATTCATTTTATATTGATTTGGTTATTATATTCAATGTATGTAATGAATTAATTTTATATTGTTTAAACAATTGGTTAACATTTTTTCATTAATAATATTTATATATGTTAACTTATTAGAAAAGTCAAGTCTAATATAATATTTTAGGACTATATTTTTGTTTTATAGAACTCGGTCTTTCATGTTATGCAATCCATCAAGGAAAGTAAGTATTAAGTGTAATGTTATCTAACCTCAGTGATCTGTGTAGATAAAGATAACCTTTATATTGCGTGTACTAAGTGATTAACATGAAATTTCGTATAACACAAGATAAACATATTCATTTAATATATATAAAATAAATATATTCAGTTTTTCATGAAATGAAAAATATCTAAACGAATAAATTAATTTCAAAAAATAATTCAAAAAATCATGGGGAGTTAAATTTATATAAGAAATGAGTGAGGTTTTCTTATTATTTACCAAATATAGGTTTTAGAAAAAATATAATTAAATAAAAAAACCAAAAACCATTCCATGATTTTTACCCTCATTTTTTCCAAATGTAAGTGGTTTTAGTTATTTTATAATTATAAGGGATGGACAAAAATAAATAATACCATTTATTTTGTGAAATTGAGTCAAAATCTTAATGAAATTATTTTAAAACCTTAAAATATATTATATGTTTTGGAGGATTATTAATGGAATTATAAAATTAATAAAATAAACATAAAATGAAATTATTTTAAATGGAAAACATATATTTGGTCTTGGATTCCATTTATATTATTTGTTGCATCACTTTTGGGTCATCCATTTACCCACTATAGGTTTAGATCTAAGAAATAATTTAGATCGGAGAAGTACATCTAAGTAGATCTAAGAGAACATGACAAATCGGGAATGAATGGTGACATATCTCAAGAATCGGACTTCAAATCACCTGGGGAAGGCTCTATGTTGGCTCCAACTCGTGTGGGGAGGGCTCTTTATCCTTCTAGGTATAGTAATCTCAAAATTGGGGCGTTTTGAAGCCAAAAAAATATATAGGGAAAAAACATGTAAGATCCTATAAAATATGATCTATATTTGACCTTTGTGAATGGTTTGACAACACGGTTTAGGCTAACTATATATGGACCAAGCGACTTTCTTCCCAACACAACTTATAAAACCCCCAAACGCTTTCATCCTTCACCTTTACCCTTTTTATGGGAACACATTTTTTTTATGGAAGCATCCCACTTTATAAAAACCCCCACTTTTTGGATACAACCCTCTTTAGGGAAACACCCACTTTATAGAAACAATCCACTTTATAGAATCTATATATTTTATGGAAACTATCTATTTTATAGAAACTATTTATTTTATAGAAACACTTTATTTTATGGAAACACTTTATTTTATAGAAACTCTCTATTTTATGGAAAATCCCTACTATAAAGAAACACCATATTTTATGGAAACTCTTTATTCAATGGAAACTCGTTATTTTATAGAAAATCCCAATTTTATGGAAACCTAGTCAAAGACACACCATTTAAAAAAACCTTAGGAGAGGTGTTATATAACCGAAACTGGGGTACTATAAGAATGGTTAGGGAATAGGTAGCCAGACCATGTGGGGTCATAGAGGAAACCATGTTTATACATTTTACATGTATAGTGTGTGTAACAGGACTTCAACATGATTTGGAATACCATTTGGATTACACAAAAATTATTATATTTTAAAATTATATAATTTCATCTTTAGGTTATTTTAGGGGTTTCCCCTATTTTTATCCAATCACATGATATCTCACCCCTCCATGGTTAAAGCCCCCCCAAGACACAATCCTCTTTTTGATAAGCTCACTTTCTTCATTTGATTCCACATGAATGTTTTGTGTTTATTTTCCAATTCACTTCAGTTAGGAATCCTCTTTATTCTATTTCTTTTACCTGTTATTTCTTCCCAACCCATAATGTTTTTTGTTTATAAAAACCCTATATAATGGGTTAACTTGAATTACTATGGTCTCTAGGGTGATTATGGTTCACGTTGGCCTCGTTTCTCTTGTATGGGTGGCATCCATCGAAGGAAACACTTTCTAAGTTTGTTGCCATTGATTTTTGGTAGGTGTTTCAATTGAGACCTGTTATATTACATGCTATAAATTTTTTTTTGTTTGAGTCCAATTTTATGAATTTTGAATCATATTTTATTCCCATATTTGGCTTATTCTAGAATTTATTGAGATTTTGAACATGGCGCTGGATTATGTTATATGCTAAGTGATTAAAAAAGTCCTTAGGTGCACATTTAAAACAATTAAAATGTTTTTAAACATTTATTATGGAATTATATTCTTCCAAAAGTCCCTTATTTGGTTTTAGTTTAGTTTCAAATGTTTTTAAACCTCATTATGGACTTAAGTCGCATTCCATGTATTTATTTAACTAGCTATTTAGATTTACTAAAGGGATTTAAATATTATAAAAGTTTATTTTATGTCCATTCCCTTTTCCAAATATTTATGTAATGTTTTAAAGAATATTTTTAGAAATATCATGGAGTTTCCCATCATTTAAAATGGTTTTTTAGACCATGGGACTTCATGGATTTTGAAACTGGATTTTAGAATGAAAACTTGTGGTTTTATGAAATGGATTCTTGGAACCATTTGTATTTTCATAAAACACGAGTATTCATATAAAAATTTAACTTTATGGATTTTTTTTTAATTTATGATGTGATAGTTTTTACCAAATGATTCTTGAAATTTTATTTTTAGTTAGGTTGAAAATTACTAGGTTTTCCTAGTAGTTTTTTGAAACCCCAGTTGATACTTTATGTGAACTCGTTTTACAAATGCTTGCGGACCAATTTGATCCCAATTTTTTCCAATTTCATATTATTTATTGTGAAACAATGGGAAATTATTTATATTTACATGTTATTTGTGATGTTAATACATAGATATATGATTGGTTTTGTTTCTTGGGATGGTGTAGTAGTTAACAAGTGAGTACATTCCAATTTCTTATACTTGTAACATGTGACTACTGAATTCTCACCTCTATTTGAATATCATGGGTGTTATGAAAAGATAGTAGGTGAAATTTATGAGATAAATCCCCAGTGTTTAGTAGCAGGTTACGTAGGTAATATATCGCAACTACCCCTTGTTAGTTATAACGAGAGGTTGTGGGTCATGGGAAAGAATCTTTTTTGGTAGATGTGGTAGTAAAGAAGATCCAGGGAAGTTATTTCATGATAATATGATGAGGACAATCGATACATGGATAGGATAAATAATGCTGTCCTAGGGTCTTTATTTTCAGTTCATGGCCTTTATTTCTAGGGCCTAGGGATGATGATCATGACACTTAGGTCCTTCATTAGTTGTTCTACAAGAATTTGTTTTGTGATTCGGTTGTATCCCCTATCTTGACAAATTTTTTTGGAACCATTGTTTGGTGGACCTTCATGAATTATGTTTTCTTGATGTTTTGGTGTGTTTTTGTGGTTTATGCCTCATTTAAGGTGTGTATCAGTTTACTTTCAATTGGTTGATTTTTATAGTTGTTGATATTGTAGATTAAACTGGAAAATGATTTTGTTTTTATTATAAACATTTTTTAAGAATAGTTTCCCCTTAATATTGTTTATGAAAAAATAGTTTTCATTTGAATCTTGGAAGGATTGGAAAATTGTGACTTTTTTAATTTCCTTAGGTTTAATGGCCCCATTCTATTTTAGAATATATATATTTTTAAATTATTAATCGTCATTTTTTTATAAAAAACATAGGTGTTTTAAAATTTGTATGTTTCATGCGTTTGGATTTCTCTGATTGAAAACGTGAAAACCAATTAGATACATAATGTTTAATATATATATCTTTATAAACTATTTTACTATGGGATTGACATAATTTTGGTGAGTGGGGACCTATTAAGTATTTTAATGCACACCCCTATCTATCATTTTAGTTTTATGATTTCATTCTACTTATGAACTCTCTTGGAGTGTTGATTGAATTGGGGGATTAGGGTTAGTGGTTTAATTTATCACATTCATCATGAGGTTCTTATAAATTAATATCTATTTCTTACAATTATATTAGTATATTTACTGAGGTGTGGCCTTTTAAATTATTTACCTTGGATATGTGGGATATTGACTGCTTTCTATGGTTGGGGGTGTAGTATTATCATGATAGATGAGTATAGGAACAACTAGAGGATTATTTCTAGGGGATTGTTTTTAATGTTTGATCTGAGAGTTTATTTTCTATATATTTATTCTACTATTTGTTTATTCCATGTTATTATATTTGTGATGGTGATGTATGAATTATGGAATGTTCATGAATTTTTTTGGGAGAAATTAAGTTGCTGTTTTACTCTAGTTATTGGAAAAAAGCATTAACAAGTGAGATCTAGTGATTCCAAAAATCTAGTTACCATCTCATAGGGATCAAAAAAATAATTTGTGTTAGTGTAAGAACACATTCCATGTCAGTCTAGATTGTATCCTTTGACAGTTTTCTACACACTTTATCAGATTCTATATTTTATTGTGAAATTTAATTCTTTTTAAAAGATACATAACATAACCTGAAGTAGTTCCTTATGTAATCCTATAAATATCCCACTTGAAAATAATTTCCAAGGATCTACTATAATTCCCCCAAAGTTAAAAGTCATAATGTCCTAGAACATGTATCTTTTAGTCCATCTCTTTCGTTATTTTTTTCATTCATAATATATGGAACACTAAGTTACCCAAGACCCAATAAATAAAAAATAACTCTAAACTATCCCATATTCGGATTTCAATTTACATATTTTACATATTTTTATTCTAGATAATGTTCTATATTTCTAAAATTCTAATATCAATAGGATTCTATGTGAAGTTGTACTTATTCATGAGTTAAATGGTAGAACCTTAGGTAATAGAAATGAAATTTGGATGACATAAATTAACAATACATTTTTTTATTTCAATCAAATAAAAAAACACTTAAACCACTCTAACTCCTTCCCTTATTCTATAACTAAAACATATTCATCTCCCATGATTTTTTTTACCAAAGGTCAAATCATTAGCATGAATCTCTTGTAAGCACCTCTAAAAGTAAACACAGAACACGTGGTGTTATTATTTATTTCCATATGTATAATAAATTTGTTATCAAAATACCCTTATAAGAGACCATCCATTACAAAATAGAGTTCTATATAATACAAACCACTGAGATACTTAAGAATCCACTTAATAAAACTTCTATGTTCCTTTCCCATATTTTAGATGAATTGGTTAACTACAACAACCAATTATGCCATATCATGAGTAATAAAAACCATGGAAATATAATACTTACCATAGTTGATGAATAAGGATCCTTTTACATATAATTATCTTCATTTTTTGGTTCCTTCATCTTGGAAATTTTTATGTGACTGGGTAGGGGGTGTTCACTAGTTTTGAATCACTCATTCTAAATCTTCCCAAAATCTTATATATCTATTCTAATTGAATTAGTATCAATGTTTTGAACATTAAGTCTTATTTTACACTCATTAACAACATCAATATTTTAGTACTAGTATAATTTATCTAGAATATTGTGAATATTTTTGTCTTCATCACTTATATCATTTGTTTCAGTAGTCCAGGAAAGAGATTTTCAACAATATAGTTAAAAACATTATGAAACTCTTATCATACTACACATGTATGGAGAATAATTATTCACCTTATAAAAGATAAAATTATATTTTAATATAATGGAATAAAATATATTATTTCACTATTCTAGTAACATCTTAAGTCCATACAAACTCAGTTTTATCCCACACACCAAATCGTATAGACTTGTCTTTAAAAAAACATTTGGTTTCTATATATAGATTTTTTTACTATAAATATCTATAAAGTAATGTCTTGTTGACATAATGATTTAAAATAAAAATTCCTTCCCTGAAAACTACAATAAGAATCACATAGATCATTGTGTACTTTACAATATGAGATAAAATATCATTAAATTCCACTCATTATTGTTGGTCAAATACCATCAAAACTAATGAAATCATTTATTTTTTCAACTAACCAATCCCAATTTCATCTGAAAAATTTTCCCCTATAATTTACTATATCCAAATGGTAGTTATTCTATATCCCATATATCATAAACTTACATGGATGAAAACATTTCCTTCACCACTAATGCCCACTACCACAAGTATCTCAAAATTTTATCCTAATCTAGGGTTTTAGATTCTTCACGATCCCTATGTATCATATACTGAATTTTAAAATTATAATTTTTTATTGGTCTTCAAAACATGTAAAACAACCTAAGTCCTTGAATTTCATCTCCTTCTAGACCATAAATTTCCAAAAACTCAACCCCAATCTTCTATAGTACTTGAAAATTTCATTACATTATACCATGGAACTTCTAAAAAATGATTATTATATTCCAATGTAGAACATGTCTATACCTCAACAACTTCATTTTTTTGTAGGCATCCTAGAACAACCTGATATTTTCAGATAAACCTTGATATGTATTTGTCATTTGATACGAGCTATATCAGTAACATTGTTTTGATCCATCTGTATAATATCCTCATTAGAGAGGATGTCATGAACTCTAAAAAAATTCATTGATTATTATCCCAAATAAAAAACATGTTTTTAATAATTTATCAAACAAATAAATATATATAAGACATGAATTTGAATTTATGACATTCCATGGAATCATCATGAGAATACAAGATACATCCAAAAACATTTAACTGAGTCAAATCCCTCAAAATTCCGTTGAAAATTTCTTCTAGAAGATTATATCATATCAATATAAAGCGAAATTGATTCATTAGATAATATGTACAGTTGAACAGTTTATCCTAAAAAACCCTTGGGAATAAAGAACATTACTTCATAATAATAGAACTCTTATTTAAATTCTTATTCATCTATTCCACAAAATAAATGTTATATATTGTTTTAAGCATAATGTTCTATATCTGAATTCCATTCGTCCAATATAAAGACAAGATATATCTTCCTCTACAGTCAATAACATTATCATATCACAATAATATTATCTTCATTATGTCCTCTACTTCCATCATATCCCTATATCAAATGAATGTCTTAAAAACATCAAACTTCTTTTTGAGAAAAAATAATAACTCATTTCATAAGTAATCATCAAAATATATAACATAATAAAATGTAATCTTGAATGATTAAACTAATTTTTATACCCATACAACTATATAAAAAATCATGAGAATATTATTCATGGGTATCTTGGGAAAATACAAAAAGGACTCATTCCAATGACTCATATAGATTCAATTTTCACATATTCTATACTCCTAATGATTGAGATTCAACATCCCATTTAATCCAGGGTTTGTAAACCTTTGACCCAAATATTCACTAGGTAGTCTTGATATAACTTCACTATTCCATATGTTACTCTTCTATAATTCATTATATATTTATAATTTTCTATTAGATATTAATTTACAGCAATGACACATGGGACCTCTTCTATAATACCCTCTGTTATTTTTAAAACACCATCCCCTTTGATATTATAAGATCATGTATCGTCATGTTAACCAAAGGAAATTAGGTTATTCAATCATACTTGGATGAGATAATTTCATTAAAATTTTAGAAAGGATCTGTTCATAATTTAAATATTCACATTAAATTTCCTGACAATCTCATGTTCCTTACCATTCAAAAGGTGAAACATGTTGAAGCTTATAAATAAATAATTTCTCAGGCAGCCCTTCTCAGGAATTGAGTGAAATAATGTGTGGAGAAAATAATCCAAGACTAAATAAAATTCATGAGTCTTAAGATCAATGTTTTATCATCCTCTACAATTTTTGAGTTTGGGGTTGAAGTAGAAAAACAATTTATAATGTTAAATTAATATTTTATGGTAGTATTTCGAAAATATCACCTTCCACTATGTTGATATATAAAGTCAAAAAGACCATCTAATTTACAATATCTAATTTCCCTTATATTTTATTTCTTATTATTTTATCTTCTTCAAGTATGAAATCATTTACCTTCCAAATTATGTGTAGTTTTGGTTGCATTAGATACTTCATTCATCTATATATATTTATCCATAAATAGATCATAGATTTCTTAAAATTAAGAAATATACTTACCACTAAAATTACACACAATAGTAATAATAATATCCAATTATTCCTTAATTTATGAAAGATCTATCAATTCCCATAAACCTCTAGTGAGCTTCCCTAAAATAGAATCCAATATACTCCATATACGGTTGAATTCATTCACACGATCTGTTTCTAACATTCCTTAAAATACTTTCATACTGAAAATTCTCAACATAGGTAACACTTTTCTCATTGAAAATGTATTATAATATATATTTTCAATAATTGAAATATATTTTCATGTTTTATTCACCTCTCAATTGAAAAATGATAGGTTCTAGGAAAACCTCATCCAAATACTTCCTAACACCTTTTGGTTTTGATTCTACCACTCCTCCTTGGACATTTTTTATTGACTGAACCTCAATAATAGAATATTCATATCTATATTAAATAAGGAAAACTCAAAATTCGATCCCTAGAATCCATAATTTTTTCTATCAAAATTTTTTATAACAATGTTTTTTTATTCTAATTAAATCATTCTGAAACAAAAAAAACCATTAGAACAGAATGACATAATGGAATGAAAACACACTACATTCTCATAGTCAGTGTCTAAGCTTTCCAATCACTATGAAACCAAGATCCAATACCACTTATTATGTGATAAATAATGGCTCCGGATGATCCAACATCACAAAGGTAGAAATGAGAGATTCAAATAGTCTGATGATATGAAATATTTTTTTTTCATTACTGAGAATATTTTCACCATATCCATATACCATCTACAAACCTAACCCATCACTAATAAAATAATAAATGAAATAGAACCAATAAAAATTTATGAGATAATCAAAAAAATGAATAGAGATTTATGTGGTTCATAACAATGCACACTCCATGGGAAACAATAAACTTCAATGGTAGATGGGAAAATAATTTAATGAACAAAAAATTACAGTCCCTCCAAATAATAATGAAAGAGAATATTAATTCAAACAAATTTATGTTTTATATCCATAACCCAAGCCGTCAATTTATTGATGAGTTTTGTAGATCTCATCTAGTGTAATCAGTTCTGTCACCACCTGATCCATATGAATGATGCTTCACTTTACCAATGCCATTAATAACAACTTATTGATTAAGCTGACATGGATTCATCTCTTAATTAATATTACATTCATCCATAACTCATCCTTCCACATCTATAATTTTGAAATATATTGCTTCTAGTTCCAAGAAATTTGTCTGACCATTATCTCAATATTGGTTTTTATTACTTTTTGGATGTTACAATATTCAAAATGTCACATTACATAGCTATAAATGGTTGCTCAAACAAGTTTAATAGTCAACTTTATTAAGAATATACCTAATTTTAAATAATCTAAATTCAAATTTCAATAATCATATCAAATTATATAATTTTATTAGATTCCATTATAGAAATAATAAATTCTTGAACTATTATATAAAATATTATTATATTATATAGTTTACATCATTTTTAATTAATATAGCTATTTATAACTATCTCTTGATTTTTTTTTAAAAATACGACTTTCAATATCCTTAGGAAATTAAGCATATTATTAGATATTATCTATAGAGAATCACTATAAATTTATATTTTTTTTAATATTTATAATAATCAAACTAATAATTCCAAACCTTATGACTTTCTTATATAGTAGTTTTTACAATGACTTAGATAGAACCGAGTTTAGAGAGAATGTAAACAAATTTCAAAAAATAAAATCATGAAATAATTGTATAAATGTAAATAATCATTAAATTATGAGTAATTTATTTCTCACTTCAATCTAATTGATATATTTTATTTAAAATTTAATTTCTTTCCTTGTCCCATTTTGAAATACATGAACATTTCAAATATTTAAAAATAATATTATCATATTCTTAAATGACCATTGAAATGCATATATCAATATATATTACGTTAAATTTCGTAATAAACAATTTTAACCTTTCAAAAAAAATAATCATTTAGTAAGTGATTTTGAAAATACAAAACCATGGACTTCTTATTCAATATATTATATACTAAATTATATAGTTCAAGAATTAAAAATATTTTAATCATTTTTATATTCCATAAAACATTTCTTTATTTATAAAAACAACTCTTGTTCTTAAACCTGATAGAAAATATATTCTTACCAAATAATAAAATAACATTAAATTTCTTCTTATGGATGGGCTTTAGTAATAATTTTTACCTCATACAACCAAACCATTACGTAGATGTATATCTTATTTCCCATACTAAATAAAACAGACCTTTATTCATTACAAATAAGTATATATGTATCTAAAATAATAAATTCTCCTTGAATTCAAAGCCACCATACATATATAAAAATAAATATGAAATAAAACAGATATCATATAAAAATTATTCTAAAAAGATTAGTGATTTTTAAAAATTACAGTTCTTAATTAGAATAATATTTTACATTATATATTACAATGATAGTAATGTTTTTATACCAATCATGGAATCTATTTTCATAATTTTTTCCTTTTTATGGATATATATTAATAATATAATCATAATTTTTATTGTAATACTACATATTAAAAACAAATTTTCAGGGTGAGTAAAATGAATTAGGGAAATTATATGTGGAATTAAATTGAATTTACTTCCACTAAAATGACTATCCCTTATATTATGTCTATTAGTTTTCCAAAATCCATATTTTACAATGCAATGCATCAAAATTAGTGTTGAACAAAAAATCTTGTTATTTAGGAAGAAAATATTGTTGAATAAATCACATATGACTATTGTATAGTTAATTGGATGATAGAATCCCCTAAATCATCTAAATAATTTTAATAAAACCATTATATTTTTTTAAAAATGTTAATGATATCTGACTAAGTATCTCATAATACTCTCATTTAGTGTGGGTACCTAAATATTGGGTTCACCTATATTTTACTCTCCTTATACAACATAATCCATTTAACCCAACAATTATGGTCACCCTTAATTAATGATTATGATCATAAAATGCAATTACATTAGAAGGAATATAACACCTCTGTGTTCTATGGTGATTTAAATATATCACCAAAAACATTTAAATATAATTATAATGTATATTTCATCTTATATATTCTCATGATGTCATAATGATTATAATAATTAAATTTACACATCAAAGTATTAGTTCTACAAATTAAACAGTTTCAGTCACATTAATCTATAAATTTTATAAAACTAATATATTTTATTATCTGTTCACAAAAAAACTATAATATTCAAAATACCACCCTACTCATCATAAGAAATTTGTACTTAAAACTCTTTTTTATGATGTAAGTTATAAATAAGAGGAACCTAACTAAATATAAGAGAATATATAGTGTGATCAGTATCCAGCCCATAATATTCTTGAATAGATCCTAAGCTCTACGGTTAATGTGATGTGCAATACAAATTCTCACTATGATTATTTCATTACTCAAGAAAGGTTTTGAATAACAGTAATAAAATTAAATCAAAATGAGTAAGAATAATATCAAAAATTATTTACTCTGAATTAAAACCATCAAACTAAAAAAATGTATTTGAACAAAATTTAATCTTATGCCAAACCTATCATGTTATCCCCTAAATTCATGATTTTACATTTATAGACATAATTTTATATAAATTATTTTTAATACCCGAATATTAATAATATAAAATTTTAATTACATAATGGTTTAAAAATGGAATAAATAAATTAATCATAATTTCTTAAATTTAACCCTGATAATTATGAAAATTTTTAATTTAAAAATACAATATATGAATATTTTATATAAATATAATTATAAAAAATATATTTCAAAATAATAACATACATGTACTTTTCATATATAACCATTAAGTTTTATTTTCAATATCTCATTTACAAAAATTTGTTCTTTATATTTTAAATTACATTGTAAAATGATCTATTTTTTTATAATATATAAAAAATATGAAATTTTAATTCTTCATATCTCATACCTTAACTCATTTAAATATTTAATAATATATAAAATGAAAAATTAACATTATTCGAAACATTTTATATTTTTAAAATGAATTCCTCATTAATTCCCATCAGAGACTCTGATCACATCTATAAAAAAATTGTATGAACAAAAGTCATGTTTATTGATAATATACCCATGATGAGAAACTATTTTTAATAATTTTCATTAAACATTATTTTATTGTAAATGGAATACCCTATATTTATTCTTATTATCTAGTTGAAAACTATATTATGATGTTATCAATTTTTTTTATCTTATTATGTACCATTTATGTAATTTAAATAATATTTCATATCACTTGATCCAATGTAACATACCCCTACTATAAAAAAGCTAAAAACTCATCATGCTTACCAGATTTCATATGATGGGTGGGGATATTACTATATCATTCCCTATGATATCACCTAAAATAATATTTTCACCATTTAAAACATCAATATATCAACATATCAAAATTAGAAATACAAATCTCTGTTTTGCAATACCGAGACTAGGTAAATTTTAGATAATAATATATAATACTCTTATAGTGATATTTTTATCTAATGGTCCAAAATGAGGCACTATATCCATATCCATATCTATCATAACAATATCCACATATCATTTTTTATCAGGTCCATGTCCTTCATAAAATTTTCAATTATTCTCACAAATCATAATTTCTTTTAAACTATACATGTTAGAAAATATAAGAGTGCATTTTTGGTTGTGTTGATTAACGAGGTTTGATAGAAAATGTTCAAAAGACTCATATATGAATTATAATACAACCATATACATATATATAATGTTTTCAGATTTAGATACTGGTTCAGTTATGGTACCTCTCAGGGGGGAGTGAATCAATAATATATATTTTTATAAATTCATTCTTTTGGAATCAACCCTATGTGACATGTTATGTCGTGATACATTCATTAGTTTTTCTTCTTCACCCATATGAAAAATAGATAAATACAAATAACGAAAATAAAATTAAAGAACTTTTGGACTTGATTTGGGTTCCAAACACCTTCCTTGTTTATCTTTTTTTTGAGCCATGGATTGTTTTATCACTATAATTTTTAGTGAGGAGAAATGTTGTTGTTCCATATATGTTATGAGTTGTTATCTTCCACATCATAGAGTGGGAATTTATCATCCACTTAGAATTATTATGTATATAATAATATTTCATATAACCTCAAATTATTTAGGAAACATGATAACTCTTTATATTAAACATATCTTCTTCTGAATCTCTTGATGCGTCAGTATAAAATAGAAGATAATATTTTGAAAGGATCTCAACTTCTCAGGAAACTTCAATGGAAGAACATTCTCATCAGTCTCTCATAACAATTATTTATGATAATCTACTTATGAGCGATAGAATCCATGCATGAACATTTCCTCCTTTGTTTTCATTAGTATGATTATTATGATCAGTGGG
Source organism: Viscum album (assembly GCA_963277665.1). Lineage (NCBI taxonomy): Eukaryota > Viridiplantae > Streptophyta > Magnoliopsida > Santalales > Viscaceae > Viscum > Viscum album. Next base: position 670,821 of record CAUJRU010000170.1, read on the forward strand.
AAAAACTACTTTCTTTATAATTTTCATAAGGCACGCATTTAATAAGTAATATTTTCACTTTTCTATCTCTCTAAATATAATAATTTATTAGGGTGTCCTACATTCTGAATACATAACTTGATCATTTTCTTCATTTATAGTTTTAAATTTTATGATACCGTTTAAAATCCATTACATTATTTTCGCATTTTTTATTTTTATCAAATTTTAGTATTTATTTTTTTCTTCAAATAAATTTATATATTGATTTCCTTATGATATTCTAAATATTCAATAAGAAATCCTATGTGATTTTTAATAATATAATGACTTCATCTTCTCCATAAAATATATATACATAATTGTTTTACACATTATCATGTAGATATATATGTGTGTTGTTTTATTGAATTTCTAATTAGCTTGTGACTAAATAGCCAATAATTTCATAGAATCTACCTTGAATATAGATGATATGATCAAGGGTCCCAAATTCATATATTTCAATTTTAATTTTCCATTAGTTGCACCTCATAATACATCCTTTAGATCACCTATCAAACCTCATTTAAATTTTTATTGAATCATATATTTGATCAATTGTTGTGATATTTATGATTTTTAAAAATAACAAAGCATCATCTGGTTTGTCATATAATGTATATGAATGACTTAGTTTGTAATGACCATTTTGTAGGGCCCAATGATTATTACACACCTCATATGACTCTTTCATAGAAACCAATTTACTATTATTCATATAACATATTTCCCTACTCTGAGATAAATATTATATATATAGAAAATGACTCATAAATAGTCTCAAATTGACTGATACCCATAAGAAATTGACTTTTACACAGTACCGTGTCTCTAAACTGCTGAGATGACTACAATAAAGATGTGTATTATGCTGACATAGTAATTGTTACTCAATTCATCACTAACTAATAAAAGGATCCAATTCAGTAAAATTAAACTAAGAATTTACCCAAATTAAGCTCAATCTCAATAATTCTATAATTTTTCAATCACATTACATTATTATAAAATTTACATATTACCTTAAATAAATTAAAATCCTCCAAAATAATATTATACAAAAAAAAATTATAACACATTTCAAACCGCTTATAATAATTGTCAATAAACCTTAAAAATAAATATAATTTTTTTAAATAACTCATTGGGAACTTCCATATCACAATTTTTAATATTTTTCTACCCCTTATATCACACCTCGACTTCAAACATCGTTAATTATTTAATTTTATTTACATTAATCTGATTATTTTATTTAATTGTTTTTTCGAGTTGCATGTTGGGCCTGATGGGAGATTTTTCATTTTGCTGTCAAATGAATATTTGGATTAGCCGCGCTTGACACAGGGGCATGGCTTGGATGAAGCTGTGTTGCTTCACTAAAGAGATATTCACCCCGACCGATTCTTTATTATATTTAATTATTTTTTGGATGACTTTTTAGTTTTGGTTTGAACCATTTCTATTAAGAAAAATTTAATCTTATACGGGTGTGCGACGATGCATGTGACTGTGTTTCAAGAACACCATTAATAAGAAAATATTTTATAATTAAATTTATTATTGCACTGGTGTCCGACTATGCCGCGACCACGGACACATCTATGCATAGTGTCCGGACTCAACCAGTTAAGAATTTATTTTTCGACATGTTTTATTTTTTCAGTTTTATTATTAATAATATAATTATTAACTAAATTCATGTATTAATTAGGCCATTATTTTTATTAAATCATTAGAAAAATTATAAAATTATTAAAGTCCCTATTTTGTTTTATTATAATTTGTAACTATTATTTTATTTATTTTAAGTTGGTTGGGCATTTATTTTTTGTTTTATTTTATTTTCATTTATGATTATCATATCTTTTTTTCACTTTTTTTCCAGTCTCTCCCCCTCCCCCTCTCTCCCTTATCCTTCAAAAGACCCCCTAACCCTATCCATGCACTACCCCCTCCCCCATGGTTGTACTGCCCTTGGATGTGGCTCCCATCCAGCATGCCTCTCCCCATCGTGGCAGTCCCGCCGGCCTCCTTCCTATCACGCCACCCTCTTAATTCTATGTAGAGCCTCCCCGTCCAGCACTGCTCCAGTCGATTTTCTCACCAGCCACCTCCGTCTCTCCAACCACCTCGCGCCGCACATCCCCCCAGCTCGGAACCCTCATCATCATCATCCTAATCTTCTCTGGCACGTCGAAACCCCTTTGCACACCTCCACTTGTATGGTTGAACTCCTGAAGATCGTCCCTCTTTTTTTCCAGAGTCTCACAAGCGCGAAAGCCTCCTCAGAGCTCTGGGTGTCCTCCTGTAACCCCTTCCATAGGTTCGTTATACTTAGGATGATTGATTCTAAATTTTGGTAGAATTTTGGGTTATTTTTTTTGTTTTTAATGTCCATTTGAGATTATTTTCGTTCAATTTCTAGTTTTTAGCATTTAATATAAGTTTTTTGCGGTGCGACTCAAGATAAATTTTGGTTTCACATCAATTTGTGATGTTTTTCTACATTCCAGGTACATGGTTCCACACATAATTATTATTTTATTAATTAGTTTTCAAGTTTAATTAGTTTATAGTTCTGTTAACTTAATTTGTGTGGTGTGAAGTTTATTTTCTTTGATGTTTGATATGCATTAAAATTGTTTAGTATTTTCTCGTAATAATATGTGTACCTGCTTCTGAAATCTCATCTCTAGTTAATTGTTAGTGTTTTTTTAAATTGTGTGGTTAGATTACTAATTAATTTTTTTGGTGTGAATTTAATTTTTACATGAGTATTAGTATGTTTTATTTTTTTATTAGTGTGTTTAGATGATATGTGTATGCTGTTGTTGTGAAAACCCATGTCAATCTATTTACAAGTGTTTTATAAATTGTACAGTTACTTTGTCATGATGTGCAAAGGGTTCAATCGGTGTTTTGGTGTAGCATTTGTATGCGTTCTGTCTTAAGTGAGTATTCAAGTGGATTTTTTTTTGTGTTTAAATACATGCGACGTATGTTGAAATTGTTTAATAAGTTCTTTTAATGGTTTGTTTGATCATGAGAGTTCTTTTCTTTGACCTTGCATTGGTATTAATTAGTGTGTATGTAATGAAGATTAGGTTTTGAATTATTTTTAGTGTGTGTAATATTTTTAAATGGTTGAAGGGTGTAAAAATCCTAGTGACACTCTTTTTCTAATGGTTTATAAACTTTCTAAAAGGTTCATTAAATTTTTTAAATGGTGTTAAAAGTGTTTGGAGAATGTTTTAGTGTGACTATTCTTTCGAAATGGTATTTCTAAGAGAAATTAGTGTTTTTTTGGTATGTGTAGTGTCTTGTTTTCTTTGGGTTCATGAATATGACATATGAAATGAACTTGAAACTTGTTTGAGAACAAAGAAGGAAGCCCGAGAAGATAGGAGGGTGGACTAGACTAGTGAGATAGTGATCTGGGGGAGGCTTTGGCCCTGTTTTTCATAGCAGGATGTAGGACTGTAACACTAACTAAACATGTGAATGACTAAGGTTCATGGTTTCTAAGCCATGTTTTCCAATGTTCGTGGTTTGTAAGCCATGTTTTCTAAGGTTCATGGTTTCTAAGACACGTTTCACTGAGACACGAAAATCTAGGGACCCATGCTAGCTAACACCCATGAGGCCACTCCCATATTTGGATATCCTTGGTTTCTTTACACTCATTAGTGTTAAACTTTGGTTATTTTAAAAGTATGTGTGTGTGTGTTTTAATTTAATTTGTTCCTTCTGAAACTATTTTCTTTAAATCTGTTTTATCTAAAACTATTGAAGAATTTAGTTCTTCTCATAAATTAAAATTGAAAATGTATTTGTCATTTAATAATAATGCGTGGAAAATTATTCTCGGTGGCCTCCTACTGGGATCTCATCTCACACCCTACAAACACCTTTGGGTGTATGTAGATCCTGTATATTTTGCATTCCAGGTTGAGGTATCGTGCATAGAATTGGTGGTTCGGGTTTTCTGTGGCGTCCATGAGGTTGTTTGGAGGCATTGGCTTGGGGATGCGACTCCTCATGTCTCATGGAGGTTTGAGTTGGGGTTATGGTTTTCCTTTCCTATAATCTCTTTGGGGTTTTTAGTTGAAGTTATAAAATTTAAATCTGAACTTAGTGTAAGGGTATGTTTGGTTGTCGGATTTTTATTTTCAGTTTATTCACCTTGTTGTTTGTTTGGAATTTATTTATTCGTTTAAATCTTACCCTAGTTTTGTTTTTGATACCCAGGAACTTGTGCAAGCCCATGGGGATCGGGAACACCCTTTGTGCCTTACCGCGGAATGGTCTAGGCATCAGTTCGATAGAGACCCAACATGGTTCATGACAAAATGGTATCAATGGCAGAAAGTTTCGTTCTAGTTATTTGGGTTGTAAGGTAGATTAGAGATAGGAATGTCAGTACTCGAGGTGTAGGTGTGGGAAGAGCATCGCGAACCCTTACTCGTTCCAATCCTCAAGTAATGAGGGGTAGTCCAGGATTTATGGTTTGGCATTTTTCTTTTTGGATGGGGGATGACAATAAGAGTAAAGTGGTACTGTGTGCGGCCTCACATGGAGAAGCGACTCATGTAATACTTGATAGTACGGTTCAAAACACGTAATGGTAGGAACTTTCCTAGGGCATGTTCTTCTAAACCCTGTAGCTTGTTTAGGCATGACCACTTGTTCTCTGTCCATGTGATTTAGTGGTTATGATTTCTTTCATTCATTTTGGGTTGGCGTGAAAGTGTTTTCTTTTAAAAGGAATGTAAACATTGGGGTTGCTCCTATTTTTTTGGGTGTGTGTTCGACATGATTTTTGGGGTCTGTCTCTCTTGGAATTTGGCATTTGATTTGTCCAAATTTGAATTCCTAAAATAATGTCTTGGGTTATCTGAAATTGAACTGGGTTGTTTTAAAAATGGAAATAATTTTGAAAATTTATCTTGAATCATTGAAATGGTTTTTGAAAAAAAGAGTATTTTTTGAATATTTGGAATGTTATATTTTTGAATTTATAAAAACCTTAATCGTTATAGTGGTATTCCTATGGGTTCTCAGGTGTGCATGTAGACATGATTGATGGAAAGTTGGTGCATCATGTGGATGGGTGCGTGAGGGGCACAAAAATGAAAATCTGCGAGGAATCTAGGAATATCAGTGGTGAGTGATTGATTTTTAAAGCTGCTTCATGTTTCCTGAAAAGTGGGGTTTTCTCTAAAATGATTTTTTGTGCGTATATGGTTTTGTAAATTGGAAAATGGTTTTGATTCTGGAGTGAAAGATATGAGTTCAAAATATTTTTTGGGTTTTATTATACTGTTTTTGGTTTCTCAAGCAGGAGTTTTTCTCTAAGAATGAATTGTTGTTTTAAATTGGAATCCCAGGAATTTTGTATGAGGTGTAGATGTTTGTTTTGTGTTGTGTTTGGATTTGTGGAAGGCTTTTTATGTTTATCGTTTGGGATATACCCCCTAGAAAGGTCCCATGGGTTTTTAGTAGGTCTCTCAGTTCATGGATTGGCGTAGCTGGGATCTTCTCCATTGTGTCGATAGTTTGTAGATGTAGAGGTCAGTTGAATATTGTTGAGTGATTTGGGAAAGTTGGATGTGTCTTTAGTTTTTGAGGAACTCAAAAATTTGTGTGGGTGTAAACTATCTCAAGTACATCTGGTGGAGCGGGACTAAACCCGTGAATAGTGATCATTCTACTATTGTTGTGGATATAGATGTCTTGAGCGATCCTAAATACTAGCTTCATACCATGGTTATACCTATGGAAGTGAAGGCGAGGAAAAGTGGTGGAGCTTGTAGGTGCTCGACCTGCCAATAGATGGTGAAGGAGGTGTGTTATCTTTTCCGATGAATTAGTTTAATGTTCCCAAGAGGTTGTGTGGAAAATTTTGTTTAAATATCATAACAGTTGTTGGTATTGATTATATTTGGTAAGTGAAGGTTCCTCATCTGATGAAAAGTGAGACCCAAAGGGATTTGTTCATGGAGTGCCCCTTCCATTAGTTTACATCACGCGTTTGACAGACCACCCAATTTACTATATCTAGTGTGGTGTTTCAGGCACTCTAAGTTGTTCACTGCAATTCTCAATTAGTGAGTTGATGATGTGGCGAATTGGATCATGAGGAGAAGTATATAGGTTACTTTTCCAACGGAGGAATATCCAGTCAGTGGTGGTCAGCTTATGACTGTGAGGTGGTAGATTATTCAAACATCAGGGCCCCAAGTACAGGCCTTGGGTTGAATCTTGCACAGAATCCAAACTCATCGGATGTGGGATGAGCTTGGTCTGACTTGAGTCCATAGTAATGGGATGGGGATGGATTAAATTTCTTTATTGCAGTATCGCCTCTGAAGGCTTCTATTTTGTGTGAGGGGTATGAAGGCCTTGTATATTTATTGCGGTCTTAATCAATGGGAGTTATTCCTGGGACATAAAGAGGTATGAAGAATCTGTATTCCTATAATGTTGGAAGGCATGCTATGTGAACCTTCTTGTTGTCGGTTATGGATCAGATTTGTACCCGTCTTGGATATTCTCATGTCTTATGGAATTGATGCACGCCTATCTGGTTCACCTCCTGGTTAGGGGTTTCTACTATAAAACCCCTCCAATGTGGTGGAGTCTGGGCCAATGTAGGAACTATCCATGTAGGTCGGCTTATGTTGGTGGGTTCGTGATGAAGATTTTAGTCTGTATCGCTCAAAGTAAACAGGGAATGCTCGCGCAGGTGTCGTGGTGCTAGGAAATTTTTTAATGTGGTGGGTAGACCTAGTGCGAGTCTCACTGGCATCTCCTCTTCTGTTGGTTTGGTTAAAAATAGGGAATATTGAGGGTCAAGATAGTGTTAGAGGTTTTATGGGTTTGTTGGTCATTTTGGTTTGGAGAACCAATGTTTAAAAACAATCCTAATATGGTGGGGATACCACGATAGGAAGAACGTGCGGGAGACTCTATTTTTAAAGTGCACTTGGTGGGGAAACTCCCTAACTTCTGTTCCGCCCATCCTTGACCATTGTAATGGGTTAGCGTGGGTAGTGGGTCGCTTGAAAATGGTTATTGGGGATCTCGAGCGACCCTAGTGATCCCTATGCTAGGAGTCGGGGTGTTCCATGTTGTAGTTGTGTTTAGAGGTGAATTCTTTTCTGTTGGATTTTTTTCTTGGTGTTTCTGGTTTTGAAATATTTGGAGTTTCAGGTCTTGGACATGGTGAATACTGGGTCTTCGAGCGATTGAGGTTTTGTTTTAGGTTTATTTGTTCTCTCTCTTGGAACCCATAGTTGACCTAGTCTTTTGGGACTTTCTGGGGGCAGAAAGTGTCATGGTGGAAATAATTTTCACACCCCGACTTCACACATTGGTAATGATTTAATTTTTTTACCTCTATCTGATAATTTTATTTCATTTAACTGTTTTGTCGAAGTACATGCCACACCCGACGAGAGATTGTGTGTATTGCTAATAAATGAATGTTTGGATTAGCATCATTTGACACATGGGCATGGATTGTTCGAACCTGTATCACTTTGCTAAAGCGATATGCACCCCGACCAATGGTTTATTTTATTTAATTATTTTGGGGCTCACTTGTGAGTTTTGGTTTGAACTGGTTCTATTTTAAAGGAAAATTGGTATCTTATACGGGCGTGAGACTGTGCGCACGACCGTCTTTCAGGACCAACATTAATAATAAAATGTTTTATGATTAAATTTATGGTTGCACTAGTGTGAGACTATGCCGCAACCACACACGCGTCTGTGCATATGTCTGGACTCAACAAGTAATGTATTTATATTGCGATTGGTTTTATTATTTCAATTTTATTATTAATAATAATATTATTACCTTTATTAATGTTTTAATTAGGTTATTATTTTTATTAAATCATTATAATTATTATAAAAGTACTAATGTCCCTGTTTTTTTATTATAATTTCTAACAATTATTTTATTTATTTTAAGTCAGTTGGGAATTTATTTTATGATTTATTTTAGTTTTATTTTTATTTTATCTTATCTTTATTTCTCTTTCTTTTCCACTCTCTCTCCCCTCCACCCTCTCCACCTCGTCCCGCACAAGACCCCCCTAACCCTAGTTGTGCACTACCCCTACCCCCCGTGGATGTACACCATTGGTCGCACCTCCCCTTCGGCTTGCCTCTCCCCGTCGCAGCATTATAGTCGGCCTCCTTCCTGTCGCGCCACCCTCCTGATTCTGTCTAGAGTCACCCCGTCAGCCTCCCCTATAGCACTGATCCAACCATTTTCCTCACCAGCCACCACCGGCTCTCCGAAAAACTCATGCCACACTACCCCATGATCGGAACCCTCCTCACTGGCATCCCGACCTCCTCCGACGCACCAAAACCCATGCGCGAGCTTCCCCTTGTTCGGCTAAACTCCCAACATCCTTCCCTCTTTTTTTCTGGTGTCGTGCAAGTGCGACAGCCTCCTCAAAGCTCTAGATGGCCTCCCACAACCCCTGCCGCATGTGTGATTTACATTGGATGGTCGTTTCTTCCTTTTGTTAGAATTCAGGATAGTTTTTCATGTTGTTTATGGTCATTTTGAGATGATTTTCATTCGATGTCTAGTTTTTAGCATTTAAACTAAGTTATTTGCAGTGTCACCGGTAAGAAATTTTGGTTGCGCATTAATTTGTGAAATTTTTATACATTACAGGTAGGTGGTTTCATTCTTAACTATTGTTTGATTAATTAATTTTCTAGTTTAATTAGTTTATAGTGTTATTTAATTAATTTTCATGGTGTGAAGTTGATTTTCATTGATGTTTGATATGCATTGAAATTGTTAGTAGTTTTTCATCACAATATGTGTACTTGATTCTAAAATTTCATCTCTGGATAATTGTTACTGTTTTTTTAAATTGTATAGTTATCTTAATAATTAATTTTTTGGATGTGAATTTAATATTCACTTGAGGTTTTGTGTGTCTTATTGTGTTTATTAGTGTTTTTAGATGATATGAGTATGTTATTGCAATGAAAACCCATGTTGAAAAATTTACTAGTGTTTTATAATTTGTGTAGTTACTTTGTTATGGAGTGAAAAGTGTGCAATTGGTGTTTTGGTGTAGCGTCTGTATGCATTATATCTTAAGCGAGCATTCGAGTGTATTTTTGGTGATTAAAGACATGCGACGTATGTTGAAATTGTTTAATAAATTCTTTAAATGGTTTTTTATCATGAAATTGATTTTCTTTGACCACACATTGGTTTTAATTGGTGTGTAATTAATGTAGATTTGGTTTTGAATTATTTTTAGTGTGCATAATATTTTTAAATAGTTGAAGTGTGTGTAAATCCTTGTAAAACTCTTTTTATAATGATTTATAAACTTTCTAAAAGGTTTATTAAATTGTGTTAATGGTGTGAAATGTGTTTGGGGAATGTTTTAGTGTGTGTATTCTTTAAAAATGGAATTTCTAATAAAAAGTAGTGGTTTTTGGAATGTGTAGTTTATGGTTTTCTTTGGGTTCATGAATATGACATGTAATATGAACTCGAAACTTGTTTGAGCACAATGTGGGATGCCTGGGTAGCTAGGAGGGTGGAATAGTCTAGTGGGAAAGTGTTTCGTGGGTGGATTTAGCCCTATTTTTCTTAGAAGGATTGATGAATGCAACACTAACAAAACATGCGAATGACTGAGGGTCGTGGTTTCTTAGCCATGTTTCTTGAGTGTCGTGGTTTGTAAGACACATTTTCTGAGGGTCGTGGTTTGTAAACCATGTTTCACTGAGACACGATGATCTAGGGACCCCAGCTAGCTAACACCCATGAGGCCTCTCCCATATTTTGTTTTCCTTGGTTGCTTTACACTCATCAGTGTGACACTTTGGCTATTTTAAAATTAATTGTGTGTGTGTGTGTGTGTTTTAATTTAAGTTGTTCCTTCTGAAACTGTTTTCATTAAACAAGTTTTTTCTAAAATTATTCAATCATTTAGTTCTTTTCGTTAAATAAAACTGAAAATTTATTTGTCATTTAATTATTATGTGTGGATCATTTTCCTCCGTGATATCCTACTATGCTCTCAGCTCACACCCTACATACACCCTTGGGTGTATGTAGATCCTATTTCTTTTGTATTCTAGGTTTAGGCATCCTGCATTACATTAGAGGTTTGGGTTGACATCGGCGTCCTCATGTGGTTTTGGTGGAAATGGATTGGGGATGTACCTCCTCATGTCGCATAGAGGTTTGAGTTGGGGTACTGGTTTTACTTTGTTATAGAATCTTTTGGGTTTTTAGTTCAATTTGTAAACATTAAATCTGAATATAGTGAAAGGGTATGTTTGGTTGTCTGATTTTTAGTTTCAATTTATTCATCTAGATGATTTTTTAAATTTTTTATTCAGGTAAATCGTTTCCATGTTTTGTTTTCGATACCCAGACACTTGTGCCAGCCCGTGGGGATCGAGAATTCCCTTCAGTCCTTGCCGCGGACCTAGTCGGGTGTCAGTTTTATGGTGACCCGACATGGTTCGTGACACCTTATGATCTCTCCAAGGTTTATAAAAACTTTTTTAAACATAACATGTCATGTAAGAGACAACAAATCAAAACCTATATCCTGTCACAAACACCTTAATAACATACCAAAAGTTAGTGTAGTGTTATTGAGGGGATTGTATCCCTATTTGATAATGAATTTTTTTCCAATATATAAGGTGTTGTTCCCTTCAATGGGAACTTACCACATTAATTAACCCCCATTATTTTGAATGGAACATTGCCACTAATTTATGAAATGATAATGATAGTTATTCATCTATCACACATTGATAATCTAGTTTTACATCTTTTATGAAACAAATAGATCATTTTAAAGAAAGGAATTGTGAATCTACTTCTCCCCCATTGAACAAATAATATAGGGATAAATGTGGATGTCCTCCAAATGTCCCTTAATGATTTTTGGTGGGATGTAAAATCATGTTCAATATCAAACTATCAAATTTTTCCTTAGGTAAAACCTTAGGAAATAAAATATAAATTTTATTGGCTTGGGATATATTATAGTTTAATGTCACCACTAAATAACCGTTCATTGATGAAATGTAATTTGATATATATATTCATAGACCTTCAGTTTTACACTGGATTCTTATATAATTTAATGAAACTTTGATATTCTCAAATTATTCTAAAATGTTTTTCAACATTCCCTCTTAAATATTAAACATATTCATTCAAATAATCTTTGTATAGGCTCTGGTAACAACCACAGAATTTTCCAATGTGGTTCTTAATGTCTTTAAATATACTTCATTTAATTATATCTCACAAAACTATCTCCCATGAAGAAATTTTTGCTGAATGTGGGCCCTTTATCTTCACAATCACGTGTAAAATGAACTTCTATATAACCCAAAATATTCCAACACTTTAATGTCTTATATAGAATCCCATAGTCTATTATCCTTGTGATATATATTAGGTGTTTTTTAGTAACCATAAAATGTGACTGATTTGGGTCACGTTCAAAACTGGGGCATAAAATATTATCATTAATAAAATATACTATTAATGTAGTCTAATGAATAAATCTACCATTTAAATTTTTGAGTTCTCTTTGATTCAGACCCTCACCTTCAAAATCCTTTGAAAATTTTAACCCCAAATTGATTAGTTTTAACACAAGTTTTGAGTCTTCTATCACAAATTTCATCAATAGTTCTTTGGAATACTTCTCATGGGAATGGAAATTGATTTTTTTCTTTCCAACTCCTAATTTAACAACCTTGTTAATTATAGAATAATACTTTTTAATTTTTATTAATATTTTTAAATAAGATATTATTTTTAAAATAAAGGGGATGTTTTGTTCGATATTGTACTCAACGTGCAACAACAGGTTTCTTTTAAATCTTACGTTGTACACAACATTGAGTTATACCAATAAATAATATATTATTTTTTTACTTTAAATGGTAGTTAACGCCTAGACCTTGTATAGGTGGGAATGAAAAAACTAAATAAAATTAGATTATACATTTTTGTTAAATGATTTTACATTTATCTATTAAAATTTTGAGGCTTAATATAAGAATGAATCAGATTTTAATTATGAAATACTCTAATATATTTAAAAGGTCGTTTTACCGCCTTTTGATGGAGAAACCATTTTAGATCAAGTTTTTGAAAATTTTATATTTTATATTTTACAAAATAAAATTCTTCTATATACTTGGGATATCAATATTTACATTGGATAAATTTTGGTAATTTACTGATAAAGTTCATTTTTTATGAATAGTGAAAAATACCACATTTTAAGTCAAAACTGTCTTTTCATCTAATTTATTTATATAGTTATATTGAAATTTTAATTGGTTTTAAAGTTTAATTGGATTAAATTTTTATAATTTAACATAATTTTGGTCATTGGATGTAATTCCACTTTTAAATTGGACATTAACTCATGTCAATCTTTTGGTAGTTTTTACTACTTAAAAAATCACTTTTTTGGTTCGAGAATGGGATTTAATTTTAAATTAATTATTTAAAACTATATTTTTTAAGTTTGGAGGAATTTATTACATATTTGGAAATAGTAGTTCCAATTTGTTTAAATAGGTAAATTATATTTTTGGGCATTATGAATAGTAACTTTAGTAATTATTTTATTTACCATGGTTAAAGGGTAAATCTAGTAAATAAGGTAAACAAATAATATTAAAATAATAATAAAATATACTAACACATGACCTAATCATTTTTTATGAGCTATATCCGACCATATTCTCCCTTGGGTAGATTTTGGGACCACATTGAGTCACTTTGATGTGAAAATAACATTTTATAAAAAATAATTTAAAGTAAAGAAAAATGTAACATAAAAATGTCTTTTTTACTAGAACAATTTTTATATGTAGCTATATAGGTGATATATTATACTATAAATAGGAATTATAAAGATAAAAATATTTCTTACATCATGGAATATAATTTATAATTTTTACTCATTATATAAATAAAATTATTTATGACCTAATGATGATGTTGTGATTTTCATATTAATGAATGGTTTAAAGAAATGAGATTATAAATATTATAATAAATTTATTTTAAATATTTTTATGCCATTAACAAATTTTATGGATTATTATAACTTTTTATATTTGAATTAATTATTTTTTTATTCGAAATAATAAAGTTGTTATAGATTTTAAAAAAGTCATGATATGAATAGAGTAAAAATTGACATAAATGAGTTTTCACAAGAAATAATATTTTATTAAATGATATAATAGTGCTAAAAAAATAAGATTCGGCCAAATTAATTAGATAATGTGTAAAATGTCATTAATTAACCACTTGACTTTATATTAGTATTTTATATTAACTATATTAACCATATAGTATGAATATACAAGAAGACATGGTAAAAGTTAACATAGTTAAATAAGGGTTAAAGCAAAAAGATAAGGTTAATTTTGTGACCTAGACTTGTCTAAAACCGATTGGATGATAATTTTTCCACCCAAAAGAATATTATATTTGATATAAATTATTTTTTCTCCATTTGAAACCTAAAATCATTTTATAATAAAATTATATATTAAATCTTTCCAAAAGATCCCATCCACCCTCTTATAAAAGGCCATCACCTCTACCCATTTAATCACACATCTCAATCTCCTTGGTTAGTCCAACCATTGACATGGTATTCTATCAAATTAAATATCTTAATCCTAGAATAATTATCTTGGGAAGAATAAAATTCATCAAATTCCTTTTGGTTCAAATCAAATTGAGTTACCCGATTTAGTGGTTATGTATTCTATAATGTTTTTTTATTTTATTTTCCATCTCCACTCCCTATTTTATTCTTATTATTTTATTCCATAAAATATAAGTATCCTAAATATAATTGGATGTTTTTATTATAATTAGTCTAAAAATACTTACACACAACTCCATCTAATGGATAAAAAATATTGTTTCTGTGTACAGCAAACTTCTGCCTCATGAAATGATGATTTTCGATTTCCCCTAACACCTCTCATGGTGGCCATTATGATAAAACTGAATTTTTATATTATATATATCATAATTTTATTGTCTCTATGCTTCTGTATTTTTCATGTACATCATACCTTTATTATTTCCATAATGTGTCAATATGATAATTTCATTTGAGGAAGTGCAGACTACCTCCCCCTCAATGTGATATGACTCATTCATGCCATACATGGAACATATAAAGGATAAATTTAATGAACATATGTAACATATATAAAATATTATATTTCAATGGAATTATAATAATTCTATGTATCATTTATTTTCTATTCCTTTAAATATGAAAAATAATTGAAAGTTGCGTTCAAGCGTACATATGGATTACCATCTCCATAGACGGTGCATTTCTTTTCTTTTCTCCAAATGTTATTTACTATTATAAATACATATATATAATAGATATATATTATTTTATGATATCTAAATCATGAATAATATTTTGGAGATGATGGAATTTCGACCACATGGACAATTTACATCAGACAAGTTTTTTTGACTTAAGTACCAAATATTGAAAAATGACAGATATTAACTTAAATAATTATTTAATGTTTATAATGTAATAATAAGTGATATAAAATATATAATTAAATTTAAAAAATTTCTCAATCTAGTAGAAATTAACTTAAGTTTATTATTCATGAAAACAAGGAACATACGTGACGAGTCGGACTCAACGTAAGGGACTTCATCTCAATCTGATTTTAGTGAGGCATATTTTGATTTATACATGAATTTTTTTATATGGTGTATAAGACCCTTTGAATTTTAATTTCATTAAAATGTAATTGTTTATCTACTAATAGTTTTATTAAGTGACAAAAGGAATTTTTATTTTTAATGTACGTGGTGACAACGACCTTTCTGCTGCCACAAGTGTTATTTGATATTTGGATTCCATAACAAGACTTAATATTTTTAAAAGGAAAATAAATACCATATACAATTTTAAAGTATTTTGGTATTGAAAATGTTTTATTTAAAGAATTTATTATTTCAATTTCTTGAAATGATATATTGTGATCTCAATGTGGAAATGTTACCTTTCATTTTTTTGTTTTATGTGTTATGAATTTGTTATGGTTCTTGGGAATTTTTTATGTATACGGGTAGTTCCATGATAAAATGATAGTGGGTGATATGAGATATCTATCTAATGCATTGGGTAACATGATAGAGGTAAACTTTTATGTTTCTCTAAAGAAATTTATGGAATATACCATGATGGGTATTCCAAACGTAACTCCCAACCTAGTTGTTAAATCTATAATGTTTGTATGTTTTGGATTCCATAAGTTACCATGATGATTTAGGGTTTCTATGTGTTATTCGTAATCTTATGAATTCATGAAGTATGTTAAAGAGATTATGTTTTAGGATTGAAAAGTATGATAACATTGATTTATACATATTGATTGGATAATGATTTCTTTCCTTATTTTATAACACTTACTGTGATTTTTATACTCATCCCGTATTTTTTAAATGTTCTTCATATGGTATAAGGAAGGGTAAGATAAATTAAGAATTCAAGAAGATTTATATCATGAAAAGTATTCTTCTTTATTTATTTTAAAGAGTTTTTTTTAAAAAAAATTAGATAGTGATTAACTGTATACATTGCAATTTTTAAAATGTAATGTAACTGTTATAAAATAATTATCTAAAACTCTAAACATGAAAAGATATTCAATGTATAATTCTTTACTTAACATAAGATTATGTAATGTTTAAGGCTGGTGAATTATAGTTTGTATCAGTGGTCAGTTTAGACAATTTTTTGAGTTAGGATATTCTCAAATTAATATCCATAAATTAATTTACAGTAAGATTGAAATGATATAGAATTTGAATATAACCATGTTCCTTCACCTAATATATTTCTATGTTTATAATGGTTTTCCTTATTGAAAATAAGGAAGTGATGATGGGATGACATCAGGAGGAAAAAAAATTCAAAATCAGCAACCTGAGATGGTCATAATAGGAACAAAATAGTTTTTACAGTGATAGAATAGTTGACTAAGGATAGAAATGGTGGTGGTATCCATGCATGAGATCAGCTAGATTAGCCATAGAGGAACATTTCAGTAGTGGATAATTTAATGAGGCAACATCCCCCATCATTCAGAGGATCATCAAACCCTGTGCAAGCTGAAGAGTAGATTAATGAACAAAAAAACATATTTCATGTCATGGGTTGTTTAAAAAATAGAAATTTTAGTCTTTCTATTTCATGTTTTGAAGCTGAAGCTGTTCAGTGGCAGTTGTTGGTTAAAAATATAAGTGATAGTGATTATATTGATGCTCTTTATTGGGATGAATTCAACGGAATGTTCCTTGAGAAATATTTTTCGATGCATGTTCGATATAGGATGGAAAAAATTCTTGGAATTGTGGTAGGAGGTTGACTCTGTGGATACTTAGGAATCAAAATTCACTCGACTCGAAAGGTATGCTCCAAATTTCATATGGGATCTTGATAGTAAAATCAATCATTTTTAATTAGGATTAAATATAAAATATAGAAGGGCATTAGCTTCTTGTGAGTTAAAATGTTATGAAAAACTTGCTTGATGTGAGGGGAAGGTGGAAATAGAGTTTTCTGATGATTCGATGTTCTTTAAAAAACAACAGAATTAGAGGTCAAGGTGAGAGATGAAAGGGAAGAACTCTTCACAAATGTTTTATGGTAAGAGACTTAAGATTAAATTTTGTGAAAATTGTGGTAGAAAGAACACATGGGAATTATTTTTTAATTATATTAAGTGCTTCTGATGTGGTAAAATTGGGCATAAGGCTCGTAATTGCACTGTAAAAGATCAGGGTAATGGTAAGACAAAATCTGATTTATAGTTAGTAAAATTATTTAAGTGCAATAAAATGGGTCATTATGAAAATGAGTGTCCAACGAAGAAATCAAAGGAAGGAAAGCAGTTGGACTACAAGTATAAAGGGGTGGTGAAATCCTTCGCAAATACTTTTGTTGATGTTGGTCCATCAAATGAAGTAATATCAGGAACATTGTTTGTTTATTCAGATTATCACAATGAGCTATTTTATTCAGGGTCTATGCATTCTTTCATTTTTGATTTTTTTTATTAAATTGGGAATTCCATCTCAATATATGAATCTTTTACTTGTGGTAAAAATACCTAGAGGGAATGTTGAGACAAAAAGAAATTATAAGAACCTTCTTTTAATTGTGTGTAGAAATAATCTACCTAAAAACCTTATTGTATTTCCTCTAGTATAGTTTGATGTTATGTTTGGTATGGATTGGATTCCGATTTAGCAAGACAAGATTGAATATAGAGCTAAAGAGGTTTCTTTTCAGAACAATTTTCTATTAGGGTATAAGAACGAACCCTTAATTTTGATAACATATTAAGACAATGAGAAATTAGTAAAATATGGAAATTAATGTTTCCAGGAACATATTGTTAAAAACAAAGGAACTGTTTAGTTTAATGATGTGCCAGTGGTAAATGATTATCTTCTTGTTTTGTATGATGTGTTTCCTATTATAATACCTGATCGGTAAGTTGAATTTATAGTTGACTTACCATTTGATGCTAAGACAATTTCAAAACTCCCTTATCTAATGGACCAAATTTAACATTTAGAGTCGTATAAGAAATTATAGGATTTTTTGGATAAAGGATTCATTCAACCTAGAACATCACCATGGGGGGATCCAGTCTTATTTGTTAAAAAGAAATATGCTTTAATGATACTATTAATTTATTATAGATCCTTGAATAACATAACTGTTATGACCACGTATCTTTTTACTCATATTGATGATTTTTTTGATCATCTCTAGGGAGCTTGGTATTTTTCAAATATTGACTTGAGGTCAGGGTACCATCAGTTTAAAGTAAAAGAAGTAGACACTTCAAAGACTGTGTTTCATATTAGATATATCCATTATGAATTTTTAGTTATACCTTTTGGGTTAACCAAATATCCAATTGTATTCATGGATCTTAGGAATAGAATTTTTCATGAGTTCCTGGATATGTTTGTGGTTTTTTTATTGGTGACATATTTGTATATTCTAAAAGTAAAAAGAAGCATAAATGTCACTTATGGGTTATCCTTCAAACCTTAAAAGAAAAGAAACTATAAGGGAAATTTATAAAGTGTGATTTTTGGTTACAACCAATTTCATTCCATGGTCACATTGTTTCTAAATATGTAGTTACTATTGATCCTGCTAAAACAAAAGTCGTTAAAGAATGGACAAGTCCCACAAATATAATAGATATTCTTAGTTTTCTTTGTTTAGCTGATTATTATAGGAGGTATGTTGAAAAATTTTCATGCTTATCTAGACCACTAACTAAGTTAACTCAAAATGTTGTTAAGTTCATCTGGACAAAATAATGTGATGAATGTTTTCATGAATTTAAAAGAAGATTGGTGAATGATCTAGTTTTGGAACTGCCTTCCAGAAATTGTGAATTTGTTATCTATTGTGATTATTCATTGAAATAAATTAGTTGCTTCCTTATGTAAAATGATTAGGTAATTTATTATGGTTCACATCAATTGAACCCTCATGAGTTAAATTACCCTAGACATTATTTGGAATTAGCTGCTGTTATATTTGCTTTAAAAATTAGAGGCATTTTTTTATGGATTAAAGTGTGAAATATATACTGATCACAAAATATTGAATTATATATTCACATAGAACAAATTATACATGAGACGGAGGAAATTGATGGAATTAATAAAGGATTATGATTTCATGATCAATTACCATCCAGGAAAGGAAGATAAAGAGGTAGAATCTTGGAGTTTAAACAGTAATTCTACTTTAACCATGCTACATATAGAACAAGATACTTTTTTTTATAATTTGATGAATTTTGGATTGGACGTTTTTGGAGCAGGGAATTCCTTTATTTTTTTAGGTGGAAATGAAATCATGGCTAGTAGATAGAATAAAGAAAGCACAAAAAAGAAGACAGTGAGTTGCAAAAAAATGTAGAATTGGTTCAGAAGGGAAATTTACCTAAATTTAACATTGAAAAAATCTATGTCTTGAGGTTTGGAAAGAGGACATGTGTGCCTTGTCATTCACAATTGAATAAATAGTTGTTACATGAATCTCATAGATCTCCATTTTCAGTACATCCTAGTAGCACTAAGATGTACATAGATCTTCTTGAGTATTAGTAGTAGGATGGAATGAATAGAGATATTGGTGACTTTACTATGAAGTGTTTAAATTTTCAATAGGTTAAAGCATAACTTTAGTTACTGAATGAGATTATTTAGCCTTTTCCAATTCCAGAGTGGAAATAGAAAAATGTGTCCATGGATTTCATAGTGGTATTATCAAAGGCTTCTCAATGTATCAATGCAATTTTTATTATTGTTGATTGATTGACTAAATATTCTCATTTTCTCCCTATTTGAGAAACTCTATCTCTAGATCAACTATGTAAATATTATATTAATGATATAGTCAGGGTATATGGATTTAACCTCTCCATTGTATATGATCATAATCCCATGTTTACTTCTATATTTTGGAAAGGCCTTTAGAAGTCATTGGACACTGAATTAAATTTTAGTAAAACTTTTCATCCTCAATCAGATGGGCACTCAGAATGAACAAATCAGACCTTGGATGATATGCTACATTCTTGATCAATGGATTATCAGGGAATTTGGGACCAACATATTTTTTTGGTTGAATTTTCTTATAATAAATGTTTTCATTCCAATATATAAAAGGCACTATTTGTGGCATTATATGGAAAGTGGTGTCCAACACCAGATTTGTGGGATGAATTAGTTGAAAGGAAGATGATGGTACAATAATTTGTATAAGATATGATAGAAAAATTTTAGTCGATTCAGAAGCACATGAGAACATCTCAGCGTAGGAAGATACATTATGTGGATAACGGGTGTAAGGATCTTTCTTTCGAGGTACATGATCATTACTTTTTCAATGTTTCTCCAGGGAAAATTGATATGTGTTTTGGTAAGAAAGGAAAGATGAGTTCGAGGTTCATTGGACCATATGAAATTTGATAGAATGTTGGATCATTTTTCAACAAAGTTTATTTACCTCCATGTTTATCCCAGGTAAACAATTTTTTTCATGTTTTAATGTTGAGAAAGAATATGCCAGATCTAACTCATGTTTTGAGTCTAGAGGTAGTTCATTTGGAAGAGAATATTTCTTATAAGGAATAAGCATTCCAGATTCATGACCTCAGAGGGAAAGTGTTGCAGAATAAGGTAATTAATTATGTAACGGTTTTGGGGAAAAACCATTTGGTGGAAGAGGGAATATGGGAATATGAATGTTCTATGATGGATAAACACCACCACTTATTTTATAAGTGAATAAAATTGCGAGGATAAAATTATCAATAGGGGAGGAGGTAACAACCTAGGTATTTATAGAATAATATGTTTTCATTTATATTAATATTTATGAATATTTTGTTATATTTAAATTAAAGGGGATGTTTTTTCTATAGTTTACTCAACATGCAATAATGGGTTTCTTTGAAATCTTATGTTTCACACAACTTTGAGTTATACCGAAAAATAATATAATAATATTGTTATTTTAAATGGTAGTTATCACCTATCCATTGTATTGGTAGTAATGAACAAAACTAACTAAAATATTATTATACATGTTTTTAAATGTCTTTACATTTATCCGATAAATTTTAGTGGCTTAAAATAAGAACAAATATGATTTAAGCATGAAATACTCTAATATTTCTAAAATGTCATTTTACTACCTTTTGATGGAGGAACCTTTTAAAAAATAGTTATTTTTACTATTATATGATATATTTGACAAAATAAACATCACCTATAGAATCGGGATATCAAGATTTACTTTGGAAAAATTTTAGTGATTTTCTGATAAATTTCTATTGTTAATGAATTGTGATAAATACTACATTTTATGTCAAAACTACCTTTTCATTTAATTTATTTATATAGTTAGATTGTAATTTTAATAGTTTTTAAAGTTTAATTGATTATATTTTTATTATTTAATCTAATGTTGTTCATTTGAAGTTATTTAACAATGAAATTGGACATCAACACATGTCAGTATTTTGGTAGTTTTTATATCATAAAAACATGCTTTTTGGTTCGACAACAAAAATTAATATTAAATTAATTACTACAACTAATGTGTTTTGAAATTAGAGGAGTGGATTACGCATTTGGAATCAGGATTTCCAATTTGTTAAAATAGGTACCATTTTTTTGGACATTATGAATAGTAACGTCAGTAATTATTTTATTTACCATGGTTAAAGGGTAAATCTGTTAAATAAGGGTAAAAAATAATATTATAATAATATTAAACTACCGTAACACATGTTATAATCATATTGGGTGATCTATGTCTATCCATGGTCACCCTTGTGTCGTTTTTTTGATTCCATGGAGCGACATTGATGTGAAAATGACATTTTATAAATAGTAATTTAAATTAAAGAAAAATTTGACATAAACATGTCTTTTTTTACTAAAATTTTTTTTATATGGAGTTATATAAGTGATATATTAGACTATAAATAGTCATTTTAAATCTGAAAAAATTTCCTACATCATAGTATTTTAGTTATAATTTTTAGACATCAAATAAATTTATTTATTTATGACACAATGAGGATGTATTGAATTATTTATTAATGAAAGGTTCAATTAAATGAGATATAAATATTAAAATAAATTTATTTTGAAACTTTGTATGCCATACACAAATTTTATGGATGATTATGACTGGATATATTTGAATTAATGATGTTCTTTCTAAATAATAAAGTATTTATATATTTTTAAAAAGTCATGATATGAATAGTATAAAAATTAACATAAATGAATTTTTAAAAGAAATACTGTTTTATTAAATGCTATAACAGTCTTAAAAATATATGATTTTGAAAAATGACATAGATAATTCTTAAAATGTCATTAATGAATAACTTTAGGATCTATTGACATTTTATAGTAACTATATTAACCATATAATATTAATATACAAGAAGACATGGTAAAAGTTAAATTAATTAACTAAGGGTTAAAGCTAAAATATAAGGTTAAATTTGTGACCTAGACTTGTCGAAAACCTATTGGTTGAGATTTTTTTGACCCAAAATCATATTTTATTTGAAATAAATTAATTTGGGACCATTTTAAAGTGAAAATAATTTCATAATAAAGTAATATTTCAAAACATTCAAATAGTGCCCCTCCTCCCTCTTATAAAAGTGCATCACATCTATCCATTTAATCACACCTATAAATCCCCATGGATCATGAAAACTCATCCATAATAAGCTCCCAAAATCCCTTTATTCCTATTATAAGACTTACCTTGAGAATAATGCATGTAAACAAAGCCTTTTGCCTCAAATCAAAAGGAGTTATTTGATTTAGAGGTAATGTCTGCTCTCAAGTTCTTTTCTTTTACTTTACTTCTCCACTCCCTATTTTATTCTTATTATTTGATTAAATAAAAATAATATTATCCTAAATTTACTAGGATGTTTTTATGATAATAATTTGAACATCCCTTATAAACACCTCTATCTAATAGATACGAACATACTGTGTGTGTGTACGGCGAACTATTACCTCATGAAAGGAATATTTGTTCGATTTTCCCCTACAACCTCTCAGGGTGGCCATTATTTTGGAAAGGAATGTATATATTATATATATTATACTTATATTTCGTAATTTTTCATTTATACCATACCTTTATTATTTCTATAGTGTTTAAATATGATAATTTCATTGGAGGGACTGTGGACTACCGCCTCCTCAATGTGATATGACTAATTCATGACATACATGGAACATATATAAGATGGAATTAATGAACTTATGTAATGTATATGAAATTTTCTATTATAATGGAATTATCAAATAACTATGTATCATTTATTTCTCATTCCTTTAAATATGAAAAAGAAATGAATGTAGCGTTCATGCGTACATACGGCTTACCGTCTCCATGAATGGTGCATTTATTTTATTATCTTCAAATGTAATGTACTATTATAAATACATATATATATATATAGGATATATATGATATATATGATATCTAAATCATGAATAATATTCTGGAGATGATGAAATTTTGACCACATGGACAATTTACATCAAGAAAGTTTATTTTTTACCCAAGTACCGAATATCGACAAAAAGACAGATATTAACATAAATAATTATGTAATGATTATAACGTAATAATAAGTGATATAAAAGGCATAATAAACTTGATAAATGTTCTGAATCAAGTAATAATTAACTTCTATTTATTATTTAGAAATAAAAAGGATCATACATGATGGGTGAGACTCAATGTAACGGAATTCGTCTCAATATCTTTTCACTGAGGCATATTTTGATTTATACATGAATTTCTTTTATACAGTTTATAAACCCTTTGAATTTTAATTTCATTCAAAGGGAATCATTTCTCTACAAAGAGTTTTACTAAATGAAAAAAATAAGGTTTCATTTTAACATATACGGTGACAAAGTCCTTTCTGCCAACTTGAGTATTATTTGATATTTGGATTCCATAACATGACATAATGGTTTTAAAAGAAAAATAAATACCACATACACTTTTTACATATTTTGGTATTGAATATTTTTTTTCTGAAGGAATAGATTATGTAAATATCTTCAAATGATATATTGTGATTGCAATGTGGAAATGTTACCTTTCCTTTGTGCATGTTTTATTTGTCATGAATACATTATGGTTCTTGAAAATTGTTTACATATAAGTTTGGTTCTATGATAAATGGAGGGCGGTGGACCGAAGATAGATCTCCAATGCATTGGGTAACGTGAATGAGGTAAATGTTAAGGTTTCTCATATGATATTGTGTTAATATACCATGATGGGTATTCCAAACCTAACACCCCACGTAACTGTGAAAGCTAAAATGTAAGAATGGTATAGATGCCACAAGTTACAATTATGATTGATTTCAATGTGTTATTCATAAATATTATTATTTCATGAATTAAGATAAAGATATTATGATTTATTACATAAAAGAATGATTTAATTGATTTGTATGTATTGATGGGATACTGCTTTCTTTCCTTATTTTATAACCCTTATCGAGATTTTTATGTTCATCCCATGTTTTTGAAATGTTTTTAAAAGGGTATAAGGAAGGATAAGATAAAGGAATAATTCAAAAATATTTATATCATTAAAATAATTATTTTTTTTATTTTATAGATTTTTATTTTTTTGAAACAAAATGGATTGAGCATTTCTGCCTACTATGTAGTTTTTGAGATCTAATGTTACAGTTATGGCCTAATTCTCTAAAACCCTAAACCTAAAAAGTTCCTCAATGTGGAATTTTTGACTTAACTCAAGATTATGTAATTTTTAAGGCTAGTTCCTTATACTTAAAAATTATATTAGCCCAACAAGAATAGAATTATAATTTTTCTTCATCATTTTTTTGGAAAATTATTGGAAAATACTTTCCTTGAAATATTCATAAATGATATCATCAACATATAAAATTATATTAGGCATATAGTACACTATTGTTTTTGATATAAATGTTTTTTTACACTTTGGATTAGGTTAATTTTAAATCATTCAAGAAACTATACATCCTTGATTAAAAATCCCTTGGGTTTTATTTTATTCCATATATAATGTTAGTCAATTTACACATTCTTATGTAATAATTATCAGTCAAAAAACCTTCAAGTTTTTCAATATATACCTTTTCTTTAATATTATAATTTTAAAAGACAAATTTTACATACATTTGTTATATTTATCAAACCTCTAAGCTTCCACAACCGGGAATATCTTGATGGCCTATAATATTGTAGCTAGAGGAAATGAATCTTCATAATTAATCCCTTCAAATAGAGAGTACCCACTAAACACAATTTTTTATTTTTTTCATTATGATATTTCTTTTTTTATTACTTTTTTTAATACCATGTTAGTCCATATGATTTTTTTTCAATTTGAATTGGAATAAGGTCCAATGTTGAATTCGTATCAATTTGATCTTAATCCTCATTTATATCAATATTCAACTCCATATGTTTGGAAGAATATACCATTTATTGTCGATTGACATGATAAATGAGTGAGGCATGATTATAAGGAATCATCCTTAATCATTACATACAATTGAGTTTTACTCATGAATTTGCTTCCTTTAACATTGAGGATCATTTTAGGTATAGTGTTCTAGAGAATTAAGACATAACCCGTACATAGAAAACCATAATATATAAGGTTGACCCTTTTGATTAGTATATATTATTCCAATAATATAAAAAATTGAAAATAAATCATGATTTAATTTCATGGAAAATCTCCATGACATCCAACTTGACTTCTTCCTTCCACTTACCAATCCTTAAACCCTATGAAAAAAATTTGTATATAGGATGAGTATAAAAAGATCAGTATGGTGTATAAAAAAAATAAAGATAAACATTAGTATAGTTAAGAATTGGAAAAATAATATACCTTTTACTTTTACATTCAATTTTATTTGAGTGTATGAATTAAAAAATTCTCACAGGAAAAAATCACACATTTTTATTCTCAATGAATACCTTTAAATCCTATTTAAAGCAATTAAAAAAATCTTTTTGGTTAATTATCACATCATTGTAATGCCCCAACCCCATAAGCCTAGTGTCGGTGCATTATTACGTATCATTGGAATGATCACAAAAGATCATGTATCGAAAGACCAATTTTTTTAGTATCCTTGTAAGTACTAGATACATTCTTAAGGTTTACATTACATCATAAAATGGAAAACTACAAAAACATTGTTTCCAAAGAAAACACTAGGACCCCATAGACTATCCCTTCAGGTCAGTCATAATATACTTCTTCACATCCTGTAAAAAATAAAACACTGAAAGGGGTAAGATCATATGTTCAGTAAGGATAAGAATTAAGCGGAAACATTCATAAATAAGCATTAACATTTAAGGAAATTTATAAGACTAAAGAAGAATCCATTTAAACTTGATCATCAGCACAATATGTCAAAGATAAAATCAAATAATACCATTTACTTATTCACATGGATATTCTAGTAGTCGAATAATCACATTCATTATCAATACCCACATTCGTAATGATGGAATACATAATGCCAGACTTCATAACCACATAGTCAAGGCCCTGTTCAAGACTACATATAAGATTTTGTCAAGGCCTTATGAAAAAACACTAGTTTGTCTCATGATACATACCAATGCATCGAGAGGTATAACGGGCTCCAACCATCACTTAATAAGTCCAATTCATTCCTCATATGAAAATTTTGAAACATAACATAAACATTCTTATTAAAACAAGCATATGAAATGTCATTACATTATCCACAAACCATGAATGGTTCTAAAATAACACATCCACGGACAAACATAACTAATTCAATACAATATGGAATATTTTATTGTAATAGATTAACCACAATAGATATTAATGAAGGATATTCACATATATGAAAATAATCAACAAAACTATTTGAGAGATATGTCCCCCTTTTTCATGAAAACATTTAAAAGTAACACTATTTTTCAAGAAGCTATTTAAAAATAGATTTTTGATTCAAAGTGTCTCATAAAACATTGAAAATTTTAAAAGGAATTTTAATTTTATAACATTAATGTATATATAATTTAAAACTTAAAACCATTTTTAAAACATGGACATTAATGAGAGTGATTTAGAATAATAAATTTTTTAAATAATTAAAATGTTATTTTAGTTAGAGTTACTATCCAAATGAGAGACACTTGAATAAAAATAATTGAAGAAATGAAAAATTTATAATTCCACGAGAATAAAGGATTTCATTATATACTATGTCAAAGGACATTATATACACCATATAATAGTGAATTGATGCATAACAACAAAGAAGTCTCAAATGAATGTAAATTAAGATGAAATAACTTATAAAGACAGTATCCTTAGGTAAAGAATAAATCAATGACATAATTATGTGTGAAAAATATAAATACATTCAATATTATTGTATATTCAGTGTAAATCAATCATAGTACATTCACACATATTCTTGTAAAAACAACACCAATGACTTGGATGTTTAACTCAATGAATGGAAATTGAGTTAAGATCAAGTTTATATCAATGACTTGAGAAATTATCAATGGAGTGATTATATGTACCAAAATTATATCAACACAAATGGGAGTGTAAAGTAATACGTAATAATAAATAGTGATTCCACAAATAATCTTGGAGTAAAATAATCAATGAAGTATGTATAAATCCCACATGAGTGGAAATTAAAATTTGAACTTCCCATACCGATTGGGTAACATATGAAACATAAAACCCATGAAAGAAGGATCATACAATGAAGATTTAAATACTCGTAAATTTAATTATATTACACCTAGAATTCAATCATGGACAGTACATATGCCACACAAAAGGAAATATTGGCCAATATAGCATGAATTTCACGAGAATAAAAAGTGAGATGAAAACCCTTACTTCGTTGTAATCAATCAAGTCATTTGACCAAAAGTTAATAACCACCAAATAAATCACAGAATACAATTAATATAACGAAAATCAAGATAATATATATCAAATGATAGCACACAATACACCACATCCAATAAATAATTGGTGAACAATGGAAATCTCACAGAATTAAAAGTGAGATAAGAAACCCCATACCTTGTACTTTTCCTTGGTCAAGGGTACTCTAATCTCATGTATAACAGTGAAATAATTGTTATTAAATTATACAGTAACCATATACTTTTATATGATATCATATATGAGCTTTTAATACTGATATATTAGTATTATCATCGTTTCAGATGTTAACTGATTTGTTCTCTTTTATATTCTTGGTAATGTAAGCCATATTTTTTGGATGAGATGTATCTTATTAATATTAATAATTATATTAAGTCTTTAAACATTATTTTTAATCATAAAATGAAAATTATTCTTGAATGGATACGATGGGGAATGAATCTCATCGCATTCGTGGAGACGATAATCCGTAGGTATGCACGAGCAACAATATCATTCTTTTGATATTAAAATCATATATAATTGGATGGAATATCAAATATTCAGAATCATTATCATGTTATATTAATTATTTACACCAATTATACATCATTATTATACCCATCCAAATAATGATGCATTGAATAACAACTACACCACGACCTGGAGACGGTAAGTCGTACGTACACACGTATGGTGACATGTCATTCAAAGGATGGATAGAATAATGAATATGGTTGTACCATATTTATAATAACATCATAGTATACAGAAGAAACTGGATTTATTATTTTATAATGGAAACAACAATGAAAGAGGAAGTGGAAGAAAAAAGGAACTTGAAAGAGGTGATGAAATATTTACCTCTTCTTCGAGTTTATTCTTTAGATTTGATCAAAAGGGATCGTTAGCTTGGATTTTTGACTAATGTAAGGTCTCTAGTATGAAGGAAGGATTGTTTGGAGGATATTTGGGAAGGTTTATTCTGATCCTAATGGATTTGATGGTGTGAATTAGAGAGAAGGGAGAGTGATATTTTATAAGAGGGGTGAGGGGCACCTTAGGAAAAACTAGAAATATTATTTTATAATAAAATAATATTCAGTTTCTAATGAATAAAAATTGAATTATTTAAATGATAAGGTGAGGATGGTTATAAAACCACTCAACAAATATGTTTTAGACCAGTTTGTGGCACTATATTAACCTTATCTTTTAGATTTAACTCTTAGTTAAATAGTTTGACATTTACCATGTCTCTTTGTATTTTAATATTATATGGTTAATAAACTTACTATATACATCCAAGTGAACACCAAGTGGTTAATTATTGATAAAACTAAAATTATATAATCCTTTTGTCCAAACCGTATATTTTTAGGAATATAATATCAAATAAAAATATATTATTTTTTAAAAAACTCTTTTATGTCAATTTTTACACTAGTTGGTATTTTGTTTTTTCTAAATTCATAACAACATTATTACTTCGAAAACAATTCATCTAACCAACCCTAACATGTCATATTATCCTAGAAAAGTAGTGAAATTCATAAAAAGTCTCAAATTACATTTATTTGTATATTTATAATATCAATTATTTTAATATTTCTTTACTTAGGTAATTAATGAATCGTCATTGTGTCAAAAATAAATTGAATTATTTAATATATAAAAAATATAAATAAAATATAATTATGTAGGAAATATTTTTATATTTCTAATTTATATTTATAGTTGAATTTATCTCATGTGTAACACTATTAAAAATGGTTTATTTATTAAACATTGAATTTAACACTTTTAACTCTTCTTAGAATTAAATAATAATAAATGTTCTAATCTAATCCATATGGACCTAAAAGTTCATATTTTATTCCTATGGTTTTTTTGGTGGAATTAAAATTATCCAATAGAGTTAGGAGATGTTTTAGGGTAATAATAATATAATTTTTACCCTAAATTACCCTTTTTTACTTTTAACCGTGGAAAATAAAAGTAAAATGCTACTATTCAGAAATAATTATTTTCATCTTATTTAACCAAATTTTACTTACTGATATCAACCATGTCTCTCAAGTTTTTGAAATTCAACTCACAGAAGTAGAAAAATTATGTTTTAGGAAAATTTGCAAATGCTCCTAGGAGGCGGGTAAAAGACCGTAAAAAGTTCAATAAAACTTTATACATCTAATTTTATTATAAAATCACTCCAATGAAATATATTGATGTTATATAGGTATTATATATATATTTTGAATTAAAATATGTATGAATAAAATAAATAATTATTTAAATAAAAATTCGGTTCTACACTATAACGCAGTGTTTTTCACTATACATTAAAAATTAAATGTTTTCAGAAAAATACCAAAAAATTACCATAAGATAATTTTGAAATTATATATTCAAAAACTGAATTCTATTTTACCAAATTAAAAAAATATAAGTTTCATTAATTAATTTAAAATTAATTCCATTTGTCAAAACCGAAAAGTGGGTTTTTAAAATGTAAAAACTATCAAAAGATTCACCTATGTTTATGCCAAATTGTAATGCGAAATTACTTATAATAACCTAAATTGTATTAAATGATAAAAATATAATCTATTTATACTTTCAAACCATTAAAATACATAATTTAACACTATAAAATATTTTTATTAAAAAAGTTGTTTTCAAGTAAAATTTATTATTATTCTGTATTCATCAAAACATAAAAGTTATTAGAAAAAGTACCAAAAATGTATCCAAAATAAATTTTATGTCCTGATTATAAAAAAGAATTTAGTTTCATTAAATTGAATATATAAATGTGTTAAATATTGGTTTTAAAAACTATTTTCCATTAAAAGGTGGTAAAATTTCATTTTTTGAAAAATACTTCGTTTATCCGAAAAAATGAATTTTTTCTTATATTATGTCCAAGAAACACATAATATGGATTATAAAATTATATGGAGTATTTAAAATTAAAAATTCAGTTAATATTATTCATAAATTCTTTTGAACGACTAGTTTGGTAAGTCCTGGTGCGCTCGAACTCGGTGTTCCGTGTAGTGCAAGATATTGAATTAAAGAAAATAACATACTATGAAATATTGGGGTGTTAAATTCTTCCCCCATTTTGGAAATTTCATCCTTAAAATTTTAAAATTGGTCTTGGGAACATCATTGAAAGTCCCACATCAGAAAAAAAGTCAATATAACTATCTCTTTAAATGAAAGAAATAGAAGTGAAAAGGTCACCCGAGAAAACCCGCACTATGATTCCACGTTGGAAAGCATGGATATTGAAGATAAAATACATGTCACGTTCTAGTGGAGGGTGATAGAAAACATGATTAGGAGAATGTTAACAACAAGAAAACCACAAACTTGTGTGGGGATAAACGTCCATTAGTTTCCTAGTAGAAGAAGTAAATGGATGTTGTTTTTTGTTTTATGTTCCATTTCATAAAGTTGAAGAATTTATTTATGATATTGACTAAGAACATAAAGATATATACATACCTTTTAAGTAGAGTTTCATCCTTTAATAAATTTCTACCACTAACTCATCTTTTTAATCAAACGATGAGTATTCAAGATGACTTGGTCACACCTAAAGCACTAGAATCAACATCTAGAGAATCACATAATCCACAAAGGATAATATATATATATATATACCTTTTCATTATAGATTAGCCAAAACCAATATGGTTAGTACAAGATCACATGATCCCCCAAAAGGATAATCCTTTATAGAAAGAAACACTTATATTAATTTCTAAATTTAAATAAACAATACCCAAAGTTCAATAAATACCATTCAATAAACAATTGTCCTTAAAATTCTTCAATATAATCCAAACTAATATTGAAACCCAAAACATAGAAGAATTTCATTACATAGTCCTCCACGTTAAATTGTATTTCCAAATAACATCGACTACTCTTAAAGTCACATACTTAAAAGTAATTAACCTACTCACATATTCTCTATGATAGGATACTCATTTCCATAAATAACCCTAATCACTATAAATCCACAATAAAAAACATAGATAAAAATTCACCATTATGCCTCAAATGAAATCCCACAGTATTCTATTTTCTTTAGCCATATGTTATTCCCAAAAAAGAAAATGTCTTCCAAAATAACTTTTATCACATAATCCCAAAATCATATTCCTATACAAGGGATATCAATTTGATAAGAAATAAAATCCCAAATCAACTTATTATTGATCAATAAAATCATTTAACAAAAAAGAATTAGTCACACTAATCAAGGACTTTATGTAGTCCAGTGGTAGGTGATAAATCCCAATCGCACTATGGTTGTGGGTTTAATTCCTGCAGCATTGTCCGACACGACGGGTTGTCACATGGTATGAATGTTGTCATTTTTCAAAAAATTATATTTTATAACATTCCAAAAATGAGATAAATTACTCAAAATAACTATAACATAATTTCACCGCAAATGTTATCTCATACCTCACATTTTAATACCAAAATTTAATCACATGTAATTGCCTCAAATTCAAGGATCATATAAACCCGAATGGTTATTTATAACCATATCAATAATAGAAAACCAAATTCTTCCTAAAATATCATTTTTGAAAAATAAACGGCAGGGTTACACCTAAAAGAAAAGTCTTCCAAAGTAATCCCATCAACAAAGATCACTAATAATTTTAAACATTTAATCATCCATTTATTTCTACATAGGTTCAACCTTGACCAATGGGTTATCCTATAGAATAGGTAATTCACTCACCTAATGCCCAAGTCCCCTATATTTACGGAAAATGACTGTAAGTGGATTCTTGGGATCGTTTTTATTTTCTACCATAATACTCTTCATTTTTCCTTGGAAATTATTTACTTTATGTCTTTCTTTCCCAGACATAAAGAATTTCATTGTTCCATTAAGACAATTCCCTAGGTGTGTCCTTCCACATTTCCAGCATGATAGAAATTGAGATTTTGTTCTCCATGGTCTCCACTGCTGGAGCTCTTATCATTAACCACCTTTATCTTCTTTGTTGAATCATGGAGTTGGTTAATATATATGTTTTTTATCATATTTTTGGAAAACTGATTCGCCATAAACATGCTATCGTTTTCACCTATCAACATTCAATTTTGTTTCTCATTTTCTCCATCGTTCCGACCTTTTATATCATTTTCAATGATACTATGAATTCCTTGGAATCTAGCCATTCACTAAAATAAGAAATCAGAGTATGAGTCATAAAATCATTTAGAGAATATCATATCACTTTATTTTCAATCTAAAACTCCTTAGGATTAACTAAGGTTATTTATTCTAATCATATATTAATATCCTTCAAATCGTTTTTTAACGAAAATGGGAATTATTCTAAGAATATCCCTCAAGAGTGTTGTAACCAAGAGTGCTGCAAGGCCCGTTGTCATGTACCAAGATACCCCGGGTCAAGCCCGTAACTCCTTGTCAGAGTTTTCACTCCTAGGTACATCGGTGCCAGAGCCGCCTCTACCTTCTCATATCCAAACAAGGATGTATTGTTTAGAAAACCCACATAATCTCTATAATACCAAAATTTTATGAAGTCATTCTATACTAATCCTCTAATCCTATCTTAGGGTAATGTGCTCTAATCAGAGTTTATCTAAATTTAGATTCCATGGTTTGTAATAAATTTCCCCTGATACCAACTGTAATGCCCCGACCCTAGAAGCCCAAAGCCGGTGCATTATTACGTATCATTGTCATGATCACAAAATATCACGTCTCAAAAAATTGATTAGTTTATTAGCCTTGGAAGTACAAGATACATTCAAAAGGTTTACATTACATCATAAAATGGAAAACTACAACAAAATTGTTTCCATAGACAACACTGAGATCCCATAGAGCATCCTTGAAGGTCAGTCATAATGTAATTATTCAAATCCTAGGAAAAATAATACATAGAAAGGGGTGATCTCAGATGCTCAGTCAGGATAACAATAAAGCGGAAACTTTCATAAATAAGCATAAACATTTAAGGCAATGTATAAGACTAAAACAAAAGCCTTTTAAACATGAACTTCAGTATAATATTGCAAATATAAAATGAAATAATTCCATTTACTTATTCACATGGATATTATACTCGTCAAATAATAACATGAAATATCAATAGCCACATTCATAATGATGGAATGCATAATGCCAGACTTCATAACCACATAGTCAAGGCCTTATGCCAAGACTACAAATATGATTTTGTCAAAACCTTGTTCCAAGACACTAGTTTGTCTCATGAGACCTATCGATGCAT
Source organism: Viscum album (assembly GCA_963277665.1). Classification (NCBI taxonomy): domain Eukaryota; kingdom Viridiplantae; phylum Streptophyta; class Magnoliopsida; order Santalales; family Viscaceae; genus Viscum; species Viscum album. The sequence goes on from CAUJRU010000170.1 coordinate 704,815, forward strand.
CAAGGAGCAATAGTGGGCTCCACCCATCACGTACTAAGTCCAATGCGTTCCTTATATGAAAAGTTTGAAACATAACATAAACACTCGTATTAAAAATACCATACGAAATGTCAATAATTTATCCACAAACCATTAATGGTATAAAAATAGCACATCCATAGTAAAACATAACTCATTCAATACAATATGGAAGATTGTATTTTAATATATTAACCTCAATCGATAATAATTAAGGATATTGACATAGATGAAAATAATCATCAAAACTATTTGAGAGAAATATCCCCCTTTTTCTTGAAAACATTTAAAAGTCACATTATTTGTTAAGAATACATTTAAAAATAGATGTTTGAATCAATGTTTCCCATACCAGATTGAAACTTTTTAAAGTAATTTTAATTTTAAAACGTTAATATCCATATAAATAAAACCAAAAAACCATTTTTAAAGCACCGACATTAATGAGAATGATTTAGAAGAATAAATTTTTTAAACATTTAAAATGGTATTTTAGTTATAGTTTCTATCCAAATGAGAGAGTCTTGAATACAAATATTTGAGGCAATTAAAAAATATAATACCATGAGAATAAAGGATTTCATTATATACTATATCAAAAAATAGTATATACACCATATAAAAGTGAATTGGTGCCTAACAACAAGGAAGTCTCAAAGGATTGTAAATTGAGAAGAAATTACATATAAAAATAGTATCCTTTGGTAAAGGATAAATCAGTGACAAAATTATGTGTGAAAAATATAAATACACACCATATTATTGGATATTCATTATAAATCAATCATAAGACATTCACACATATTCTTGTAAAAACAACACCAATGACTTGGATGTTTAACTCAATGAATGAACATGACTTAAGATCAAGTTTATATCAATGACTTGAGAAATTATCAATATAGTGATTATGTGTATCAAAATTATATCCACACAAAGGGGAGTGTAAATTACTTCATAAATAATAAATAGTGATTCCACACATAATCTTGGTGTAAAATAATCAATGATGTATGTGTAAATCCCACTGGGTGGAAATTGAAATTTTAAATTCCCTTACCAATTGGTTTACTTATGAAACATACAAACCATGATATAAGGATCATACAATTAAGATGTAAATATTGATAATGTAAAGTATATTACACCAAAAATACAGTCATGTACAGTACATAAGCCACCCAAAAGGAAATAGTGGCCAATATAGCATTAATCTAACGGGAATAAAAAATGAGATGAAAACCCCTTACTTCATTGAAATCAATAGAGTCGTATGACCAAAAGATAAAAACCACAAAATTAATCACATAATTCCATCAATATAAAGATAATCATGATAATATACATAAAATGGAAGTACACAATACACCACATCCAATAAATAAGTGGCAAACAATAGAAATTTCAGAGAATTAAAAGTGAGCTACGAAACCCCTTAACTTGTACTTTTCCATGGTCTAGGGTAAATTAATATCCTATATAATTCTGAAATAATTGTTATTAAATTATTAAATAACCATATACATTAATATGATTTCATATATTATCTTCTAATATTGATATTTTAGTATTATCTTCATTTCGGGTGTTAACTGATTCGTTCTCCTTTATATGCTTGGTTACGTAAGCCATGTTTTTCATGGATGGAATGTATTTTATTAATATTTAGAATGATATTAAGTCTTTAAACATTATTTTTAATCATGAAATGAAAATTATTCTTGAATGGATATGATGGGGTATTAATCTCATCGCGTTCTTGGAGACCGTAATCCGTACGTACGGATGAGCGACAATATCATTCTTATGATATTAAAAACATATATAATTGGATGGTATATCATATATACAGAATAATTATCATGTTATATTTACTATTTAGACCAATTATACGTCATTATTATACCCATAAAAATAAAAACACATTGAATAACAACAACACGATGAAGTGGAGACGGTAAGCCGTACGTACACACGTATGGTGACATGTCATTCAAAGGACGGGTAGAATAATGAATATAGTTGTAACATAATTATAATAACATAATAGTATATAGAAGATACTGGATTTATTATTTTATAATATAAACACCAAAGAAAGAGAAGTGGAAGAAGAAAGAAACTTGAAAGAGGTGATTAAAATATTTACCTCTTTTTCAGGTTCTTCCTTTTGATTTGATCAAAAGGGCTCCATAGGATGGATTTTTGACTAAATTAATTCCTCTAGGATGAATGGAGGAGAGTTGGGAGGATATTTTTTTAGGGTTTGGACGATCCTAATGGATCTAAAGGTGTGAATTAGAGAGAATGGGGAGTGCCCTTTTATAAGAGGGGTGATGGGTACCTTAGGAAAAGATAGAAATATATTTTATAATAAAATCATTTTCAGTTTCCAATTGCTCAAAAATAATTTATTTAACTTATAAGGTGGGGGTGGGTAGAAAAGCACTCAACCAAAAGGTTTTAGATCGTTTTTGGTCACTATATTAACTTTATATTTTTTATTTAACTCTTAGATAAATAGATTGACATTTACCATGTCTCTTTGTATTTTTATATTATATGGTTAATTAACATACTATATACTTCCAAAATAATTCAAAGTTGTTAATTAATGATACACATATCTTTATATAATTATTTTTCTCAATCCTTATATTTTTAGGAATAGAAAATCAATTAATAATATAATATTTTTTTAAAAACTCTTTTATGTCAATTTTGACACTATTTGGTAATTTGTTTTTTAAATTTATAACATTATTACTTCAATAAAAATTCAACTAACAAACCTTAACATGTCATATTAACCTATAAAATTTGTTTAATTCAAAAAAAGTCTCATATAACATTATTTTGTATATTTATAATATCAATTATTTTAATATATAATTAATTAGGTAATTACTGCATCATCATTATGTCATAAATAAATTAAATTATTTATTGTCTAAAAAATAAAAATAAAATAAAATTATGTAGGAAATATTTTTTTATTTATAATTAATATTTATAATCGAATTTATCTTACATGTAGCTTTATATTAAAAATGGTTTATTTATTAAACTTTGAATTTAACACTTTTAACTCTTCTTTGAATTAAATAATAACAAATGTACTAATCTAATCCAAGTGGACCTAAAGGATCATATTTTATCCCTAAGATTTTTTTGGTCGAATTACACTTATTTAATTGAATTTGGACATGTTTTAGGGTAATAATAATATCATTTTTACCCTTAATTACGCAATTTACTTTTAACCGTGGTAAATAAAAGTTAAAATTTACTATTCACCAAAAACTATTTTCATCTTATTGAACCAAATTACTTAATTATATAAACTATGTCTCTTGGATTTTTTAAATTCATCTCACAAAAGTAGTAAAATTTTGTTTTATGTAAATTTTCAAATGCTCCTAAGAGGTGGGTAAAAGACGGTAAAAATTTGAATAAAATTTTATACCTCTAATTTTATTATAAAATTACTCCAATGAGTTATAATGAAATAATATAGGTATTATATATCTATTTTGACTTAAAATATTTTTAAATTAAATAATTAATTATTTAAATAAAAAATTTGTTTTAAACTATAACGTAGTGTTTTTCACTATTCATCAAAAATTGAATGTTTTCAGAAAAATACCCAAAACATACCCTAAGACAATTTTGATATTCAGAATTCAAAAATTAATTCTATTTTAACAAATTAAAAAATAGGAGTTGAATTAATTAATTAAAAATTAATTCCATTTGCCAAAATCAAAAAGTGGGGTTTTAAAAAGTAAAAACTATCAAAAGATTGACAAGTGTTTATGTCAAATTTTAATGTGAAATTACTTATAATCACTTACATTGTATTAAATGATAAAAATATAACATGATTATACTTCCAAACCATTCAAATTCTTAATTTAACACGATAAAATATTTCGATTAAAAAGTTTCTTTCAATTAAAATTTAGTATTTTTCTATATTCATCAAAATATAAAAGGTATTAGAAAAGTACCAAAAATTTATCCAAAATAAATTTTTATATCCCGATTCTAAAGAATAATTTAATTTCATTAAATTTGAAATATAAAAGTGTCAAATATTGGTTTTCAAAGGGTTTTCCATTAAATGGTGGTAAAATTACATTTTTTGAAAAAAACTTCTTTTATCTGAAAAAATTAATTTGTTCTTATATTATGTCTAAGAATCACCTAAAATGGATTCTAAAATTATATGGAGTATATAAAAATAAAAATATAGGTAATAATATTCATAAAAACTTTTGAACAACTAGTTTGGAAAGTCATGGTGTGCTTGGACTCGGTGTTGCGTGTAGAGCAAGCTATTGAACTAAAGAAAATAACATACTATGAAATATTGGGGTGTTACAATCATATTCATAAAACCCATTCAAAACCCTTTTAATTGGAATAACCATAAGTCCAAATTCCAATATAATGACATCCCATTTCATTCTAAAGAAATAATGGGGATCATCCATTTTATGAGATATACCCCCTCACCTATGAGCTATAATGGGCCTCAATCCTTACTATAAGCTATATCTTGCCACCAAATTTTCATGAGCTATAATGGGGATCAACCCTTATTATAAGAAATTTTTTTCACACTCTTAAGAAATAACAGGGATAGATCCTTCATTAAATTTTTATTAGTATAACTAGTTTCATATAATTTTCATGTACTATTCATGAGTAAAACAATTTGATCGCAAAAACCTTTGAAAAACTCTTTTAAACTCATATTAAAAACCCTTTTGAAAAAAAATAAAATTTTACTTTAAAAACCCATTTTCAATATGCCAAAACCCAGAAAGGGGAATAGGGGTTTTTTTTAAGAAAACATGAATTCTTGAAAAGATGGTTGATATAAAAAATGGTTATGTTGGGGTAAATTTCTTTGTAATCGTGTGGAACATTCCTTTTATACTTTGTCAAAAATTATGTATAAAACAAATAAAACGATTCATTTTTGAAAAACATTTAAATAAGATAAAAGTGACATAAAATATTCATTATAAATCATTTATTACAATATACGACATAAATATTATAACTTTTAAAACATTGTCATGGAACATAAAGAGTTGGAAGGGAAAACATTAATAGATGGGTTTTAAAATAAATGTACCATATCACTTAGGAAACACTGCAATCATAGAATACAAGAAATAATAACATTAAAAAAAGGAAATATCATGAGAATATATAAATTTATAATATAAAATTTCAATTATTCCTTATATACAACCTATAAAATATTAATGGTTTATAATATCAAAATATACCTAAATGAAAGGAAATTGAGACGAATTCCCTTACCTTGAGTCCAATTCGCAATGTGTGTCTGTATCTTCCCAAATAATAAACATATGTTAATTTTTTTAACTTCATCCGAATATTTTTCAGGATTATTATAAATTTTATTTCACTTTTTACAATGTTGTACACAATTACTTAATAATTACATTTTATGTTGATTGTTTTGAGCATATCCTTCTTATGTGTGAAAAGAAACTTTTGTAGGTTGGATATGGAAAAATTGTTTATTATATAAATATAATAATTATTATATTTATTCATAAATTGTAATTTTGAAACCATTCATGAAATAAGGTTATAAAAAATTAAACAACGTTACAATCATGGAGACGGGAGGTTGTACGTACGAATGAGTAATGTTTCCATTTATCAATGATCATTAAGAAAATGTGGTGTGTAATATTTTATCTTTACATAAGGATAATAATATCATATATTAAATATCAATTAATTATTTACTCTTATATATATCATTATATTGATGTGGATTTAAAAAAAGAATCACATCACATTGAAGAGGCTGTAGTCCACAAGTTCATGAATGACGTTATCATTTTCTCCAATAATTGATAATGTAAAAATAAGAAAGATATATTATATTTAAAAAATGTTAAATATTTCTTTATTATTATAAATATTTCATTTATATTACATATATTTATTATATTTACCATAATTACGATCCATATAATGAATTAGTGAAAAATGAATCACATCTCTTTGTGAGGTGGTAGTCTATCATACACACGTGAGACATTATCGTATCACCTATGATATGGAATGTAAAATATATATTTGATATAATGAATAAATAGGTCTAATTTTGCTACAAATATAATATATAATCATTATAACCATCATTATACACAACCGTGAGAGGTGGTAATGGAAAAACAAAAAATATTGTTTCATGATGTGGTAGTCCTCAGTAAAAACAAATGATTAATTTTTAACCAATTAGATTGAAGTAGTAAATTATTTAGGTTATTAAATTAACATAAAAAATATAAGTATTTGTAATATACTAAGATTATTATATAATAATGTCTTATGAATAATTTTTGTGGGTAGAGAATGAAATAAAACAAAAAATGCTTATTAATGAAAGTTAACTCCTATTTTGGTATCATCATTATATTTGGACAAAAATCATTCATAGGTTATATTTCTACGCAAAATTATTATAATTAGATTATTGGAAGGAATTTGGGAATTTATTGGGTATGGGGTTGTCCAAGACAATTTTCTTGAGAGGTGTGAAGAATTGAGGGGAGTGAGTTCCCTTTTATAGTTAAATAGGAGTGTAATTTTTGTAAATACCAAAAAGTATTCTCTATTTGGGGATCTCCCTTAACTCATGTTCAACTAAAATAGATAAATAATTTTGTTATGGGTTTATGTAGTCTTGAAACACCTATACCACAAAAAAATCTCTTATTATTACATTATCTTTATGAATTACTCAATTTTACCCTTTTTTACCACAAAAACTAGAATATTTTTATTTACATAGGTATTTCATCCTTTAAGAGTAAAATTAAAATGAGTTTCATTATATAATATAGAAATTATAATTATAAATATTAATTAATATTTATTAAATAAATATCCAATGTGTGTGTAAAATTAATTTTAATACGAATGCATATAATGTGCAAAACCCTATTTAAACACTAATAATGGTAATTAAATTTAACTACTTTCACTAATAATAATGGTAAAATATAAAGTACAATTTATTATATAATATATATTATTATTATTAAAAATCATTAATTTATTTTTTTAATTTAACTAAAAAATGATGGAATTTAATTTAAAATTATTCTCGTTGATTTGACTAAAAAGAATGTTTTTTATTATCGAAATGATTAAAATTTTACAATGATTTTATATCAATATTCAATACTAAAATCTGTAAAATATCCTAAATTTTATTAATTTATATAAAGCATAACTAATTTTTCATTAAATTAAAATTAAAATATAATTTAACATTATAAAAAATTTATAGGGAAGGTAGTTCTCAATTAAAATTTAGTATTTTTCACTATTCATTAAAAAAACATCATAGAAAAAATTACCTAAAGATAATTTTTTATTTATAATTTAAAAAATGAGTTTCATTTTTTCCAATAATAATTCCAAAATTTTTAAAACTTAATTTTAAATTATTTTCTCAAAGAGTTACCATACCGTCTTTCAGAAAAAAAAATATTATTTTTCAAAAATTATATCATTTTATTTTAATTTATTAATATTTTTTATAAAAAAATGAATATAATTAAAAATTTTAAAATATATATATTATAAATTTAGATAATTATATTCATACACTCCATTCAAATGGCTAGGCGATAATTATCATATTAAATAATAATAATAAAAATATATTTTTGTTTTGTAAAACTCAATCTTGCATTTAATGCAATCATTCAACGAAACTCATTATTGCATATGACACAATCTATTGAAGATATAGATCATAACATCTTGGGGAGTTATATTCTCATCTACGTTCAGTGTTTTGCATCTTTTACTCTATTGAACATAATTTTCTTCTTCTAAAATCTCTTGGTGTTACAATGATTATCAAATATAAACCTTTTTCTATTGGGTTACACTATATGATCATCATTACTCACATTTATCTGAGTTTTAACATGATCAGTTTGATCTTCATGAATAATCTCTCTATCCACATGATTCATTAACATTTGATACAAATGTATTTCACTTTTAAATTATACCACCATTGGTTTTATCATATTTAAAGAGCCAAAGTAAGAGTTACATTTTTTTTCAATTTTTCAATATGTGTTTGTTGATGAAAGGAGGGGATGATTCTTGGAGGACTTTAATAGATTCTAGATTTTAAAATATATTCTATTCTTTATAATTCAATCTTTTTTTTAATATATGATTATTATTGAACTATTCATAATGTTCAAGACATGTGTTTGTGATATTTAGAGGAGGTTCATTATTTAAAAAACATATAATATTTATGATTGAAAAATACATGCATAGATATAGTATTTTTTTAATTAGGAATTATTGTTATAAGGCCCTATCTCAATATGATTCATTTTGGTGGAACATATTTGGATTTAATACTAAATTGGATAACTCTTTTTATAAGTTTTTATCAATACATTTCTCAACCATGTCTCATCATGGGAACCATATCATTGAAACAACGATCAATTTGAATGAAACCTATCTATCAATTTTAGAATGGTGGGGCCTAGTTGAGGAAGTTATCATTCATAGATTTCACAAGGATGGAGAGCGTATGGGATAACACATGACTGATGATTGGTGGGTGGGAAATCATGTGTGGGGTGACAATGGGGTCTCAGCGAGGCCACCAACTTAGAAATAGTTTCCTTATAGAGAGCTGATGGAGAAGAAATACGTATTAAAAATTACCAAGGCAATAAAATTTATTTTGACTCCATTTGAAGGTGAAAATTTTTCACACAATAAATATGTTACTGATATAATAAGAACTGTTTGATCAAATTGATCTCTTCTATTTGATAAGAAACACACATTCTTAAATGAATGTTTTCTTACATAGACCTTTATCTAATGTGAAATTAATGAGTTATAAAAACAACTAGATATGTCACATTACCATATTTTATGAGAATGTAGGAAGTGTGAAGTCATGGTCGATGAATTCAAATCAGGAATAAAAGGAACTTACTGAATGAAATGGACTTCATAGTGGATGAATCGTCTGTTAGCGGAATATAAATCTACTAAAATCACTGAAGACTGTTAAAAACATGAGTTTAATTGGAGTTACCACATGAAAAAAATCTAAGAATCATCATGAAGAAACAATGATTATTTAAAATAGATGAATCTATTTTGCATACAACCCTCAAGCTACCACAATAGGGTTTTTACCTATAGTGAGTGAAGTGAGAAACCTCATGAAAACTAATGAAAATTGTGTATAGATACAAGATATTGTTAGGGTTTTATAAGATACCACAAAGAGATATCAAGATACCGCATGATGCAAAAACATACCATAAGATGTATATTTTTGGGCCAATAAAAAATAAATGATCTAATTTTTTTTTTGAATTCTCACATTATGATACATATGATTTTGTGACATGTGAAAGAAATTCTTAAAAGTAGTTTAAATTATTTGTATATAAATAATGTTATTTATGTTATATTTCATTATACGTGTTAGCATCAAGATCATACTAGATGAAGTGATATAGTACATGCATGACATGGAAATAGTTATTAAGTTAGTCTTGCATAAATGAGATCACATGATGAATATAATATAAATGATTATTTATCCCACATGAGTTTATTATATATAAAATTTTTATAATATAGAATATAACTTCATGAGAATAATTAATAAAATTTTTAAAGAAATAAATAAATGGGAGATGATTTCATGGGAAGTTTCCCAATAATTTAATGATATGAGGAAACATGAGTCCATTAGGTATTTAATTAAGTATACATGTGTCAACCATAATGCATGCAATGATGATATTGAATAATGATTCATGCAAGACTTCTTTCATTAATTAGGAATAAAATAATTATCCATAATATTTGTTGAATTAAATCCATGTGAAGATGGAAATTGGACCATGGATTTTGTGTATTTGAATGATCATTTAAAAAAGGAATTATTATTGGATTTTAAGGCTCATATAATATCATTAATAAATAAGGAGTTATTTCAAATTAATTGAATAAATTAAAATGAGGAAAATACTTACTCATGATGATCAATGTATTTCCATATTTGTGAAAAAAATATAATATTTTTTAAGGTAATATTTAAAATATTATTATTAAAAATATAAATGTAATATTTATGTGATAAATAAGTTTTTGGGTACTTCAAAATATTCTTGTTTTAACTCAATATTAACTTTATGAGAATTATGATAACCGATAAAACATTTTTACTTAGGATGGAGAAGGAATTATATATCATTTATCACTTATGATCAGGTGAATATTTTCAAGACCATTAGTGCTATTGATTTTCTCAAGGACTATACAGGAGTAGTTCTGTTGATCCAATCATCATGTGGAGGAATAAAAATTTACAACTGGTGTCGAAGAAATCTAAAACATATCAATATCATTCTATAATAATATCAAAACTAAAGAAGACTGTGACTAGGATGTATAAATAGTTTCTAAATAGTTATAGTTGGAGGGTATAACCAATTACTACTATTATGGGATTATGGTGTTTAACAAGTTACTATTCTACCCACTAGTAGGTTTGGAGGAGAATTCATATTGGGGTTTATAACCAACATGGGAAAGAGTGTGATTTTATGTCAAACCTTTAAAATATCATCATTTATCTCTTTTTTTTCACAACATATGTGTTGAGGTTGTGAGTTATAATATAGAGTATAAAATACATTAAATAGTTTATGGGGTTGTGTCTTATGATATTAAGTCTTTTTAATTAATTCATTGATTCACTCTCCCTCTCAGTGGTATATAAACCTGGGTCCCTACCAGTTATTTATTATATAGGGTCCCCTCCAAATATCAAATAAAAATTTTGAGATATAGAGTATCATAATTCAGTCAATACCCGAGGTTTTCAGACTTTTGATTGGAATAATCATCATATCAGGAGGAATAAGATACTACCCTAACTCATATCACCTATACTAGAAGTATTATATGCAATAAGTTTTTGTTTTACACTCATTACTGAAGATCTTTCTATGACTCAATATGATAAGAGAAATGTGGAGGTGGATATCAAGGATCAAAATTATATCATCATGTTTTTATTATAAAAGTGAATACAATGTTTATGGGTTTTTAAATTACAAATGAGATATTAGAAAAATTAAAAATAAATTATAAGGGAAACATTAAATCTAATAAATATAAGATACAAGTCGTGAGGCTCTAATTCAATGTTATAATAATGGATGATGGTAAAACCATTGATTATTACTTTAAAATATTCAATGCGATTGTGAAAAAATTAGGGTTTGGTGATAATCTATATGATTCCATCACTTTTAAAAAGTTTATTAATAATTATCTATCTCATTTAGATTAAAAATATCATCCCTAAAATAATGGAAGGATTTCACACTATATGACCTACACAACATACTCATAACTTGTGAGATGATAAAAATTATATCTTACAAGTAAAAAATAGATGATAGGTATTTTAAAGAAATGAGAAAAGATTTTTTTAAATAGAAGGAATTTTTGAACAAAAAACATTCAAATACTAAGTGTGATAAAGGTGTTAAGGAGGTTATTTTCCTTATATGTAGGGGGTTCGTAATGGGAAAGTGGAATAAAAAATGAAAAATCTAACTAAAATGACAGAACTGTGAATATATTAGGAACTTTTCCTATGATTTTCTAATGAAAAAGTTGGTTGAATCTAAATATTATGAGAATGTGAGAAGAATAAAAAATTTAAAAAGGATAAAAGAAGTAGAATCATTTTACTGGAAGGAAATTGAATTTGTGAGAAAATATATGAATGATTATTCATCATCATATACCTATTCAAACGATGAGGTTGATTTCTTTTCTAAATTTCAATAAGTGTTTGATTCATCAAGTATTTTTTATGATATAGACTAAAGGATATAAAAATAATGGTAAATAAAGAATTAGTTAGAAGATTCTATTCTGGATATTATAAAGATCAAGAAATAACAAAATCACTAAAGGAGAAAAATAAGTCTGTTGAAGAAAAGGATGAACACATTACTAATTTAAAAACATATATTGATAATATTAGAACATACAATTAAAAGGTGGAGGATCATTAAAATATGGAGTATGATATTAAGTAATTTTTTACTTAGAAAAAATTAAAGTTTATTGAGACATATTCCATATGTGTATTAGTTCATCATGAGATAAACATGGCCGTAGATGACTTGAGTAAATCAATAGAGGTTAATGGTGAATCTCCCCAAGATATCCTGTTGAATTATTCTTAAAATTAGTAAAAAATGGTGATTATCAATCCCAATATAGATATGTTACAATTAATGATATAGGTATCAATAATGACCATGTAAAAATTTATAGTATACAGCATGTTAAAAGAAAATAGTTCATTTTAAATGAATAAAGGATTACAAGTAATCCATAGCTCTCAAGGAAAAAATAACACTCAAAAAAATGAAAGAAAACCCCAACAATATTATATATTGATGTAATATCAAGGTGGTAGATCACAATTATGAGGTTGTTGTTAGTGTTTTTGATGGTATGTGTTACACCCCATGTCATTATAGTATTTAATTTACTTTTTATTTTAAGAATTTTTTATCTATCTTCATTTTCATGAGTTCTAAAAAGAATATTTTAATTTATAATAAATTTTTTTTCTGCATATGGGTTGTACAATGTTTAGACTAACCATGTGGTAATCGTACATGAGGGACTGTAATCTGGATAATTCAATTTTGCATGGTTAGGGTATGGTTTGTTTGGCGATAAGGGCTCATAGTGGAAACAATGTAGGGGGCCTTTTTGTAGGCAGTATGGGTTTACCTTCCACTGAATAACATGTTAAACCATGTTGATAAACTATATAAAATAACCAGGTATTTAAAATATTATTATTTTTTATTTATTTTTTTATTTAATACCAATCCATCTGTCTCATATCCTCTTAATGGAATCACATGACACACTAGTGCAGAAAATGTTTTCGACGTCGGTTATTTCTAATTTTTTACCTCGGTTTCTAGCCGACGTTAACACGGGCGATGTTATAAATAACGTTTTTTACGTCGGTTATTCAAAAACCGATGTCAAAAACAAAAATCGAGATGTTTATCACATCGGTTATTTTTATAACCGAGGTGATAAAGAAAACAGGAAGGGTTTATAATGTCGGTTATTTAATAACTGACGTGATAAATAGCCTGGGAAATCGTTTATCACGCCGGTTATTTAATAACCGACGTGATAAAAGGCATGGGAAATGGTTTATCACGTCGGTTATTAAATAACCGATGTGATAAAAGGCCTTGGAAATAGTTTATCACGTTGGTTATTTATTAACCGACGTCATAACCCCCCCCCCTCCGGACCGGTTTATCACATCGGTTATTATATAACCGTCGTGATAAACTGGGTGAGGGGGGTTTATCACGTCGGTTATTATATAACCGACATTATAAACCCAGCCCCCCCCCCCCTTTGATTCACGTCGGTTATTGAATAACTGATGTGATAAACCAGTTCGGGGGGTTTATCATGTCAGTTATTATATAACCGGCGTTATAATCCTAGCCACCCCGTGTTTCACATCGATTATTGAATAACTGACGTGATCAACTGGTCTGGGGGGGTTTCTCACGTCGGATATTCTATAACCGCCGTGATAAATCGGGGGGAGGGGGGTTTATAATGTCAGTTATATAATAACCGACGTTATAAACCCAGCCCCCCATGTTTCATGTCGGTTATTTAATAACCGATGTGATAAACCATTTTCCAGGCCTTATATCATGTCGGTTATTAAATAACTGACGTTATAAACCCTTTCGCAGGCCTTCTATCACGTCAGTTATTAAATAAATGACGTTATAAACCCTTCCCGTTTTTCTTATCACGTCGGTTATTAAATAGCCGACGTGATAAACCATTTCCTAGTATTTTTATCATGTCGATTATGAAATTACCGACGTAATAAACCCTCCATGTTTTCTTTATCACGTCGGTTATAAAATAACCGAAGTGGAAGCAAATTTTTTTTAAAAAAATATTGAATTAATTCATCTGATCTCCCCTAGAATCAACCAGAAAACAAATCAAGAAATTGTACCACAAAAACAGAAGGAGATCAAATTTAAGCATTTACATTGATAACATATAAAACTTTCCCCACTAGACAGGCCCCACCCTCATTTATACCCCATGGACAGCCCTCCACACCCCATTGAATCCCCCACCCTCATGTATACCCTAGGGATATCCCTCCCCACCCCATTGGAGCCCCCACCCCATTGGAGCCCCCACCCTCATGTATACCCCCTAGATAGCCCTCCCCACCGTCATGTATACCCTCTGGATAGCCCTCCCCCACCCCATTGGAGCCCCCACCACACCCCTGGACTGCCCCCCGACCCCCTGGACAGCCCCAAACACCCCTCAACAACCCCCCACCCTTTTGAACAGCACCCACTCACCCCCTCACCCCACTTGACAGCCCCGCCACACCCCTGGACAGCCCCAAACACCACTGGACAACCCCCAACCCTCATGTATACCCCCCACCCCATGGACAACACTCTCACACCCTTGGACCTCCCTCCCACACCCCTGGACAGCCCTCCCACCCCCTGGACTTCCCCCCCCACCGGATAGCCCTCCCATACCCCTGGACACCCCCAACCCCACTGAACACACCCCCATACCCTTGGAACCCCTCCCCCATAGACCAAAATCCATACCAGAAAAACCATCATAAGTAGACCAAAACAAGAAGTATAGCAATATTAAACATTCACTTATATAACATTCAAACCTTACACTGTAAACTTCAAGAAAAAACTAAATCCAACCTAAACAACAACCAAATTCTCAATTACAATGACAATATTCAAAATTACATTTTACATTACAAACAACTAAAATTCAATCAAACCTGTAAAATGATTTGACCACTCCACTTATAAGTGTTTGATGTCTTTAGCAGTATATGGTTGAGGGTCATCAAAAATCTACAAATGAAAAGGAATGTAGTTAACGTGTATAATGAATAAATCAAATTAAAATATTATGGAAAAGTTTAAGAGGAAATCGTACCAGGTCAAAATTCACAACTGTCCTAGTTGTTATTATTTCATGCATAAATCTTAACATATAATATCCTCATTCAATGAGGCCTTGTTGTTCATGAAAATTCTGTTTTAATGAGTGTAAATTCAATATATTATTTTTATGTAATTTATCAAAAAGTACAAATTATAAATCGATATTTACCTTCGCATTTATATATTTGATCTTTTCATTCCTTTTCTTTGTTTTTTTTTCAAAATTAGGCCCATGCACTATTAGAAAATAATATGAATGGGGTAAATTTACAATTCATTATAATATATAAAACTGGTGAGAAATTGAAACTTACTTTTCCAATATATTCTTAAAACTTTCTCGCACATCACCATGGATAGAGAATATCCAATAAAGTGCTTTATCCCTTGAAAAAAAACCCTTAACATCCAATGATCACTAATAAAAGGAAATTAAACGTTAGTGGTTTTTTATTTTAAAAGATAATTAATTCCATGAGAGAAATTTGTTTCATACCTCTCACAAAAAGGCATCATCCAATATTGTGGGACTATATTCTTTTCAAGTATTTCAGAAATATAAACCATTTTTTGTTCCTCATTCAATGCACATGCTTCAGGGGAAATCAATTGAGGGTCCATGAATCCAAATACATCTGTCAGCTCATTCCTCTCACAAATTTTATAAAGATGCTTAATACAAAACATACATAAGTATACGTTTTTAATAAATATAACACAGGGAAAAGGTTTTAAGACTTACATGAAAAAAATTTGCACCACGTTGATGCATAACTTATCTCTATTAACAAGCTCCAAGATATTAGTGTTCGTAATCCCCACAATTATTTCACGTCCACAAACATGAGCTTCCATTGGAAATTCATAATAACCCGCCAACAAATTTGAATATCTTGACAATTTGTCAAGACTACAAGAATTTGTATCTGATGACATAGCCATTTGTCTTTGTTGTTGTCTATACAATATTTCTTTACCTTTAAAGTATTCCTGTAAAAAAAAATTAAAAAATATATTAGTTTTCAAATGATAAAATAACTTTAATAAAATAAAATAAAATAAAAGATATAGCATTCATACCTCTATGGTAATGATTCGAGGAATTCTTGTTGTCCAAATTAAAAAATGGTCGATACTTTGTCCAATTGTCGCCACCTCATCTGTAGGTATTGGTACCCTAGCTGATCTATCTATAATATCATGTATAGTGACCCTCTGATTCTCTACCTCTAATTGTTGATGATGAACTATATCTCCTATATAGTATACCAACCCATATGATACTATATGATGTTGAAAATCATCAACAAACAACTTGCAATAAGTAGGAAGCTGCAGCGGAGGAGTAGGATAAAAAATGGGGTCCACAGGCTGAGGTGGGGGAGTGGAAGCTACTGGAAGAGGTGGAGGATAAATAATGGGGTCTGCAGGGGGAGGTGGAAGAGTGGGAACTGCAGTCTGAAATTGTCTTTGAATTTCTGAAAACATAGACTACACCGACGCTCTAATTTTGTCTTCCATCGTTGCATTAATATTTTGACCTTCAGCCTCCAAGGATTCTATTTTTTTTATAAAACCCCTCAACGTTAGAAGTTGAAGAACATGGAAACACTTTTCTTATTGATACAAATGTCGGGTATCCTCTTACACGACCAGGATGTTCGGGCCTTCCCAATGTTGTAGATAGAATATCTTCCCTCCCAGTAGCTGTAAATGTCCCCTGAGAACTCTGCTCCTCAAGAGAGTCCTGTATTAATTAATTGAACATTTCTGTAATGATTGAAATTATATGGAGAAAATAGTAAACTTAAATAAATAAAATAAATATCTTACAATCCTCTCAGCTACGATTATCGATTCTTCGGAAAAATATTGCCCTTTTTTCCCTTCCGATCTCTCTTCCATTTTTCATGTCTAGATGGAGGGGATGGAGGGGCCACCTCTCCAGAGCTTGAAGACTCAGCTCTTAGTTGTTGAAATTTTTCCACCATCATTTGTTCTTCCAATAATGCATACCCTCCTTCAGATAAACTATGAGGGAATACATTTTTAGATTGGATCTCCGGATTATCTTTCCTTGTTTTATGTAATTTAAGAACAAGAAATCATTAACAAAACATTAATAAAATCATTTATATATGAAAGTTTATAAAAGTTTACATTTCCCTTACCAGAAATGACTCTTTTCTTCTACATTCAAAAACCTTTCTCCATGTGTCTTCATCTATAAAAGGATATAAACTTTCATATATAAATGATTTTATTAATGTTTTGTTAATGATTTCTTGTTCTTAAATTACATAAAACAAGGAAAGATCATCCGGAGATCCAATCTAAAAATGTATTCCCTCATAGTTTATCTCAAGGAGGGTATGCATTATTGGAAGAACAAATGATGGTGGAAAAATTTCAACAACTAAGAGATGAGTCTTCAAGCTCTAGAGAGGTGGCCCCTCCATCCCCTCCATCTAGACATGAAAAATTTCAACAACTAAGAGCCGAGTCTTCAAGCTCTGGAGAGGTGGCCCCTCCATCCCCTTCATCTATAAAAGGATATATATGACATGGATTGTCATGACTCCTATGACCATAAATGAAATCAGATGAGAGGGTTGATTTGAATGCCCTCCATCTCCTGGCAGCCAATGATAAGCATTTCTTCCGAACTCCTCCAGTGTCAGGAATATCAAATGTCATCTGACAAAGAAGAGGTTAAACATATTATATATACTAGAAACATTAAAAGAATATTCAAAAAATGACAACAAATCTTACCAAAATTGTCTCCCATAACTAATAGATTATCAATTTATCCTCACTTTTACAATCATCATACAGAATGCTTACTTTTCTCTTAGCCTGAGTTCCTACAAAACTCTTAAAATCTTTTGCATTCGGATCTCTAGGAATATCCTCATCCTCAAACTCAACGACTATCCCATGATCCTGCGTACGAGCAAGTGATAATTTTGGTAAATGTGTGCACCCATGTTTACCAACCTTTGAACTCTTTATCTTAATAGGATCATGTGAATGTTCATCCCCAGAGGTATGACCAACAATATTCTCATCTCCAGAATCATGTGGTTGATCAACTGAATGATCTGTCACTATCCTTCAAATCAAAAAAACAAACTTCAGTTCACAAATATACAAATTCAAATATTTTAATAATACTGTAATCAAAAAATATAAAAGTGTACTAAGTTACGTAATAGTAAACATTTGTAATATGGTAAGCATGTTAAACAATGGTAAAGATTGTAAAGATGGTAAAGATGGTCAAGATGGTAAACATGGTAAACATGGTAAACATAGTAAACATGGTAAAGTAATTGTCACTGAACAAAAATAATAGATATATAATTCATGTAATGGTTATAAACATGATCAAGTAAACTAAACAAACTTAAAACAAACAAAAAATTATACTTATTTTGTTTTAAAACATGTTTTATTAAATAAAGAACTTACATATATACAAATTCAAATATTTTAATGCCACTGTAATCAGAAAATAGAAAAGTGTACTAAGTTACGTAATAGTATACATTGGTAATATGGTAAGCATGTTAAACATTGGTAAAGATGGTAAAGCTGGTCAAGATTGTCAAGATGGTAAACATGGTAAACCTAGTAAACATGGTAAAGTAACTGTCACCGAACAAAAATAATAGATATATAATTCATGTAATGGTTATAAACATGATAAAGTAAACTAAACAAACTTAAAACAAACAAAAACTAATACTTATTTTGTTTTAAAACATGTTTTAAAAATAAATAACTTACAATATCTATCATTTATGAAAAAAATAAATGTAAACAGGAAATAAACATATGTTAACTGTAATTTTAGGAATGTACAAATGGATTCTTTTCCCAAATTCCTTCATCATGATCGTTCCTTATGGCACAAACAATGTCTTCAACATGCTCATCATTATGTTATGTTAATCTTTCCATGGATGTAGGGATCTCACATAAATCGGCATCTTCATCAAGTTCATCCTCACCAACATATTGTTTTTTCCCTTGTAAAAAAACAGCCCATTGCATATCTGATTGATCTACTACAAAGAAATTTTTTTGCATGTGTTTCCATTATAAAAGAATCAGTTATGTCTTCCAATCTATTCAGATTAACAAGTGTCATTCCAAATTCATCGTGTCTGACACTGTTGTTACCGATAAACCATTTATATTTAAAAATAGGAACATTAATTTTAAAGTAATAAACCTCCCATTTGTCTTCAACCACTCCATTATATGCACTTGATGATGAAATTGGGTTTTTGTCCTTAGCACTTTAAAAATGCATCGCTTCTGCATACACCAATACACCACTATTCTGAACTGCACTTCTGTTGTCCTGAGCTTTCATATGAAATGTATAACCATTAATGTCATAATCGGACCATGTTATTACATTTAAACATGGACCACCCACTATCCATTTTAATGTCTCTGATACATCTGATCTACCAAGAAAAGTCTTTTTAATCCATGACAAAAATGTTTCGTAGTGCTCATTCAAAATACACATTTCTTTCTTCTTTGTATGACATTGTTTAAACTCATTAATTTGCAATGTGACATACGGTTGAGAATTAGCTATATTATTCAAGATGTATGATTCTAACTTCTTCATCTGTTTAGCTAACAATGATTTGACTTTCAAGCCACGAATCCCCTTTCCCTCATTATTAACTCATTCATGGAGAGATGGAGGAAAAACTATGTGTTTCGCCGCATCCAAGTAGCTCGTAAAAAACATTGCTACCTCCTCAGAAATATACTTTTCAAAAATGGAGGCAGCAGGTCGATATGGATTTTTAACATACCCCTTTAATATTTTCATATACCTTTCAAAAGGATACATCCAACAAAGATATACAAGTCCACGAAGCATTATTTCTCGAACCAGACGAATCATTAAATGCACCATTATATCAAAAAAAGTTGGAGGAAAATACATTTCTAATTGACAAAGTATAAAGATTTCATCCTTTTCCAAAATGTTCAAAGCATTCACATCAATCGCCTTGTTACAAATTGAATTTAAAAAATAACACAACTTCATTATAGTCTTTCTGACACGAATGAGAAATATTCCATGCAATGCAACTGGTATAATTTGTTGCATCATGACGTGACAATAATGTGATTTCATACCTATCAACTTCAAGTCCTTCAATGAGACAAAAAATTTTACATTAGAAGAATAACCTTGAGGCACTTTGATATCATGAAGACATTGACAGAAGCTAATTTTCTCCCTCTTCGATAATGTATGACAAGCCGGGGGAAGATATGTTCGTCTTCCTTTAGTAGTGGGAGCTAACTCCAAACGTATTCCTAATGATAGTAAGTCTAATCTTGCATTCAACCCATCTTTTTTCTTTCCTTTAATATCTAATAATGTTCCAATCAAAAAATCACAGATATTCTTCTCCACGTGCATGACATCAATATTATGTTTAACTTCATGATACCTCCAATATGATAGCTCAAAAAATATTGATATTTTCTTCCAAATATGTCTATCATTACCAGATTTCTGTGTCTTTCCCAATCTCACATCAAGGTTTTTCACCCTCTCAAAATACAGATCAGGGGATAAAGGTTTTGGAGCAGTATCAAATTCTTGTGAGCCATTAAATACCTTTTTTACTATTCTATAAGGGTGATCCATAGGCAAAAACTTTCGATGACCCATGTACACTGTTTTCCTCCCATGATGCAATTGACAATATGACGTCTGTTGTTCGCAAATTGGACATGCTTTATGCCCTTTAACACTGTATCCAGAAAAATTTCCATATGCTGGGAAGTCATTTATAGTGAACAGAAGCACTGCATGCAGTTGAAAATAATCCATTTTATAAGAATCATACACCCTAATACGATCATCCCATAATAGTTTCAAATCATAAATCAACGGTGAGAAGTAAACATCGATATCATTGTTGGGTTGCTTTGGACCAGAGATCATTATACTCAACATGACATATTTGCGCTTCATACAAACATCAGGAGAGAGGATGTAAATTACCAATAAAAAAGGCCATGAACTATGTGTGCTACTGAGGGTTTGGTATGGATTCATTCCATCTGTGCACAACCCTAGTCCAAGATTTCTAATTTTATTTCCATATGTAGAATATTGCGCATCAATTTTCTTCCATTGTGAACAATCAGCTGGATGACGTATTTTTCCATCACATACTCGCTCATCAGCATGCCATATTAACCTTTTTGCATCACGTGAATTAGCGAATAAACATTTCAAATGATGAAATATAGGAAGATACCAAAATACCTTTAAAGGGAGATTTGTAATCTCTACATCAGCCTGGGATTTTTCTTTCACCTTATACCGTGATGTCCCACATTTAGGACACTCTGATAGAAATTTATATTCCTTCCTATATATAATGCAGTCATTCGGACAAGCATTTATTTTCTTGTATCCCATTCCCATCAGGCATAATATTTTATTGCCCTTTTAATGTGAATTTGGAAGATCATTATCTTTTAGAAGAATGTATTTCATCAATTTTAGCAGCTCTGTAAAACTTATGTCACTCCATCCATGTTTCTCCTTCAGGTTAATCAATCTTAACACCACCAAAAAAACCGTAAAATCTGTACATCCAGGATATAATGGTTTTTCAGAATCACCATATAGACGTGCAACTTTCGGTTCTATCGCAATTTGTTCTACTACAATATCGCGAATCATTTCCTCAATTCCATCGGAGTTACCATCTTGTGCATCATCATCATCAGTGACATTTCGTCCAGTTTCACCATGCCAAATCCAAGGGCTGCAACTCAGATTAAAACCATGACATATCAGATGATCTTTTATCTCTCTAATTTTCAACTTCTTCATATTCAAACATTTCAGACATGGACAGAAAAAAATGTCAATACTTGGAACATTTCGTTTAGAAAATTCCAAAAAGGCATCAACACCTTCCTCATATTCATTGCTCATTCAATGTGTCATAATCCAACTTCTACTCATTATTACCAATAACAAATATCAAAAATATATATATTTTCAAGATAAGAAAAATATAAGTTTTTATGAAAAAAATCATAATTTGAATGTAAAACAATTTTGAAATATAAAACAAATCTTTGCTTATTTAAAAAAATATGCTTGAATATTATTATTAAAACAAAATATAGATAGATATAAGAGTTTTAAATTCCATTGAATAAAAGAAAACCATGGCGCCTACATGGTAGATAGAAAATTGGAGAGAATGGAGTAAACCTAAGAATCAAATCATATTTAAAATAAAAATTCAGATGGAGAAAATCACATTGTAAATCCAAACACCCCTGGACACCCCCAACCCTCTGGATAGCCCCCCACCCTTCGGACAACCCACAAAACCCTCGGGACAGGCCTCCACCCCCTTGGACAGCCCCCCACCCACCCCCCCCCCCCCCCGGACACCCCCAACCCTCTGGATAGCCCCCAACCCCCTGGATAGCCCCCCGCCCCTCTAGACAACACCCCACTCCTCCTAGACACCACCCCCACCCCCTACCCCCTTGGACACCCTGATGAACACCCCCCAACCCTTTGGACAGCCCCCACCCCTTGAATAGCACCCCACCCCCTGGACAACACCCCACCCCTCCAAACAGCACCCCCACCCCTCCTGGACACCACCCCCACCCCAGACCCCTTTGGACACCCCCAACCCTCTGGATAGCCCCACACCCGGAAAACCCCCAAAACCCTCTGGACAGTCCTCCACCCCCTTGGACAACCCCTACACCCACCCCCTTGGACACCCCCCTGGACTCCCCCCAACCCTCTGGGCAGCCCCCCACCCCCCAGACAACCCCCCAAACAATGGTTTACAAATAAAACTAGGGATGGTGAACAACGAAAAACACATGCATTTAATATGGCACCTTAAATGATTGTATGATAATTAAAAATAATCATTGATATTCAACTAGTCAAATGAGCACAAGTTTCTTGATAACTAATATCATAATTTATTTTATCAAAAAAGTCACACAAAATAGTCCACAAACATGTTTTGCACCAACATAAAAATTTAATAAAACAATTCCACAATTTATAAAACATTCTGAAAATGTTTGACATCTTAAATAACCACTTTACCTTTCAAAAACACATATTAGGTGAATAACATCGCCAAAATATTGCATTTACTCCATTTTATCACTTTTTTTAACTCACTAAATCATTTTCAATTTTCATAAAACAATCCCAAGAGGAACAACCATGTTTTGAACACAAAAGACATTCCAAACCACCATTCAAGACAAAAATCATACCAATACAAATCCAAAATATAAATTGCAGCTCAATACACATTTATTAAACCACCCCCGTATTTTAATAATTTACCTCAAATAATGTCACAAACAATACATATGAAAAACAAACTATTTCATAAAACACCTTCAAGAAGTGTGACAAGGGTTTACATATAACACCCATTCAAAACCCCCCTTTTGAGGCCCACATGACAACAAAGAATTAAAAAACCATAATTGGATTCTCCTTTCAAAATTAATGAATCACTTTCATAGGTTATAAAATACACCCAAATATTAACCTAAGAGTCACACATTAAAAGCACCCAATTTCAAGATAAAATGAATATATAAAATTAAAGACATATCCAAATCCATCAAAAAAATTTTGGGACCACAAAAAATATAAGATGTAGGAAAAACGAATGAAAAAAAGCATACAAAAATATAGTACTGCGAGTTGAAGGCTTAAATGAAATGCGGGTTTTGGAATGCCTTTTGTTTTACGAGTTGAAAGCACACAAAACGAGTTGAGATGATAGATCCGGGAAAAAAAGCACACACAAATCGAATGAGTTGAAAGCACACAAAACGAACGAAAAAAAGCACACAAAAATCACAAAACATAAATATAGACTATTCGGGAAAAAAACAAACGAAATAAATTCGTTGAAGGCTTACTTGAGTGTTGCAAGTTGAGATGATAGATCCGAGGAGAGTAAAGATGATAAATGTTGTAGGAAAAACGAGTTTAACAGCGAGATCGACGAGCCTATTAGGGTTTATCATGTGAGAGAGACGAGCCGCCGGACTGTCGAACGAAAATTCGTCAATGACAATACTCGTGGATTGTTAATTTTTAAATGTTTTTATAACATCGGTTATTTAATAACCAACGTTATAAGATGTTTTTTACATTTATACGGTCGGTTATTATAATAAACGACGTTATAAATGTATCAGATACAGATTTTTTTTACGTCGGTTATTCTATAACTGATGTAAAAAAGACCTCAAAAATCATTGTTTTTTACGTCCGTTATAAAATAACCGACGTAAAAAACACGTAGATATCTCGTTTTTTAGGTCGGTTATGTTATAACCGACGTAAAAAACCCCACGCGCTATGGTTTTTTATGTCGGTTATAAAATAACCGATGTAAAACCCCCGCGCTTTTGTTTTTTATGTCGGTTATAACATAACCGACGTAAAAACTGAACACGAGCGATTTGGTATGCCGGTTATTAAAATAACAGACGTTAAAAATCTACTCATCACATTTGTTACGTCGGTTAAAAAATAACTGACGTAAAAAACCACGTTTCAAAGATTATCATGTCGGTTATATATAACCGACGTCAAAAATGGTGACGTAAATAACGTTTTCTGCACTAGTGACACCCCCCTTTGGTTGAGTCATGCGCACACCTCCCAGTATTCTCATCACTCTCATATATAAAAATTCCACCTATATTTCTTCATGATTATTTTTCAAATACCTATATTAATAATTCATCCCCAATATCTTTTAATTTTCCACTTAAATTATCTTCGCTATCAATTATTTTGGTTTGGTCAAACCCATGTTCAATGGATTTAGGAAATTTATTTCAATTCCATGAGTGATTAGAGCTCATTTGGGTTTATTCATCCTTGTATTGGTGTCATACATTAAAAGATACAGATTTTATCTCATCAAGGATTGGTCCCACTTGTTTTGATGTAGGTTTTATAATTCCATATCTATAATTATTAAACCATTGAATTCTTGATGTTTTTTATTCTTATCTTGGTTTTATAATGATCTTGTGGAATGTGTTTATTATATATCTAAAAATAAAATTGTATTTTATTATCATCTCTTGAGAAAGCATGGGGGTTTCCCACTTTAATGATCAGTTTTAATTTTTTAATAAACCATGCATACCATTTATTTTCTAAATTTCCTGATTGATCTCTAAAATGGTATTTTAAATTTATAAAGATGTTTTTGAGTTTTCAATGTGATTTATCAAAGGAATAACTTACAATTTCATGTTATTATTGAAATTAAATGAATTTTAATATTATTTCAATGATTACATTGATAAAGTGTGTAGATTAAAGGTGTTATCCCCCATTTGTGTCATAGTCTACACCAAGGAATTATGTTCAAGAATTTTATATGTTTTATAAATAATTGGAGTTAATCTATTAATTTTTTTCATGTATTTATCAAATTTTTATTATTTTAAAAGTGTTTTAGAAATGTTTTTATATGGTTATAATGATACATGATATTCTGAGTTGTTTTGGTGAAGGTCACCTTTAATACATTAAATGGTTTTCAAATGGAGGTGATCTGTCAGTTAATTTTAAATGATGTACACTTTTTTTGTGTCGTTTTTTATTTATAATCACTTCCATTTGAATTTTCATTGCAAACCTAGGAATATTTTAGCTCACCTTTATGTGTGAATACCCTTGTGTAGATAGTGAATTGTATATAGAGGCTTGTCTATGTATACTAAGATGGTTATATTGAAAGGGATAATGGGAATTGTGATCTAAAGACTATTTTTTATATGTGTTAGTAAAGGAGCTTCATGGATGTTTATTTTTAGATAGTTCCACATGACTACTGGGGTTGATATAGGTTAAAAAGATCTAGCTTTAGTTCCTTGTCACTAGTAAGGGTCTTTATTACTAGAACCATATAATGTTTCCTATTCCACTTCTCCTTTTTTGGATATTCTAGTGGATTTCATTTTTTCTTAGATTACATCCCCTACCCATTGTTTTTTTATTAACACCATATCAATTTGTTTCATTTTTCATATTTATGTTATGTGGGTTCCAATTACGAATTCTTCTATTTTATGAATTTAATTTACTTTCAAACATGATTTTTCAATGGTTCAAAAATTGTGTTTTTATATGGAAATTTCTAGGTTATTTTTTAAATTGGAATTATGGTATGGATTTTACACAGTTTTTTATGAAAATTCTTATTTGGGAAATTTTTAAAAAGAGGTATAAATTATTGTATAGTTTATCTTCAATGGTTTTAAACCCTTTTTGTGATTATTTCAATTCTTTGGTAAAATTATTAAACAACCATGTTTTTATTTCATATAATAAAAGGTGGTTGAATGGAAAATGGGGATGTTTTGTATATTTATCATTGTATTATAAAAAATGAAAATTATTGTATCTTTGAATTATATTTATAACATGCTTGAAAATTATTTTATAATTAAATATTTGGCATGTGTCAAGGAGGGTGGTGGACTAGAGACTATTTTTATTCTCAATAATATAAATTATTTATATATCAGGGTTTTTTATATTTTCAACACTCTTTGAGTGTTGATTAATTTAGGGAATTGATGTTGGTTCATTATTTTATCACATTCTGATTTGGATCCTATTACATGATTTGTTGGACAACCCTTTGTTTTCATAGAATGTATGTTTTGTGGCCCATTAAATGATGTACCATGGAAATATATGTTTTTTACTATTTTATTATGGTTGGAGGGGTATTATTATTGCGTTATAATAGATTAGGCACTACTGGAGGATTTTATGCCGGGTAATGGATTAAGAGGTTGAGCCAATAGTTTATTTGTTTCATCTATCACCAGCCTATTTTTGTATTCCCAATTATTTGATCTTCACCGGTATGTATGACTTGTGATTGTCTCATGAATAATTTTGTGTACAAAGTAAATTGTTATATATCTATGATTCAGGGTAAAAATCATTCAATTTAGACATTTTTTATTCCTCAACATTCTACACTTTCTCATGGGGATTAAGAATTATCTTTAGGCCAGTAGTGGGGTGGTTTTGGTAATGATTTTCATAGATCCCTTATCTGGTACATCACGAATATTAAAAAATTATGTATTTTATTTTGTGGGAGCCTATGTTTAACACATTTCCCCAAAAAAATTCATGATTTATTGTATAATTGAGTTAAAATTTATCATGAAAACTATGGAAGCAGCTTCTAGGAGATTCTTTCAAGATATTTCCTTCCCCAATCCTTGAGTTTTCATGAGAAGTGGGTTTTTAATTTTTATATGGGATTTCATTTTGTATATTAATATTGGTAGTTTTGATCATCATTGACATTATATGAGTTTCCTAGGTGGTTTAGTTTGAGTTTTTTGGGATAGATTTGGAAAATGGAATCATGGAACATAGTTGGTGTATTGGGTTGGAAAAAAATGTAGTAACTAAGTGTTTGGTACTTGATATTACCCAAAGACCATTTCCTGACTAGAACATGGATTTCTACCAAGGTTCCATTTTGGTATTGGTTCCAAATCACATTATATTTTCTAAAATAACCTTTGTTTCTTGGGTTTATTAGATGGTTTAGTGTCACACTTGGATTTCTGATTTCACCCTTTGTTCTGGTTCATTATTGGATATTAGTTTTTCTCTCAAGTTCTAGGTGTAATGAGTTTTAATTTTGAGGTGATATTTTTTTATAATTATTACAAATGTTATTCATTTGTTTTTTGGGTGTTTTTTTTGAAAAATTGAAATATTGGGCTCGGAAGTAGGAGGCTGACGATTGGTCTATGGTTAGTGGAAACTTTGTGAGTTAGCCCTTGAAACTGAGCAACATCAGAATTGGTGTGTCAGGATTGGTTCACACCTTCTGAATGGTGTTTCAAATCTTATGGTAAGTGTGTAGTGAGATTCTATCTTGAGGAACATCTATTTCACATTATTGGCACATCGTTTACCAAACCGTGAAGCCAAGCCTTACAGACTACCCAGATCTTAAACATTTTTAAATGTATTTTTTCGATCATGAGATTATAGCCCCAAATCACACATCCTACTCCATATTGAGTTCTAGTGAACTAAATGTAGATCCTAAATCCCTCTCCAAGTCCCCTTTTCATCTTATACTCTTTAGATATAGGTATTTCATTAATGTTTTGAGGTAATTTCTCAACGTATTCTCATATTATCCTCTCTCTATTCCTTTTTCCTTCATTTTATGTTGAGTTTCTCTCCCCTAGACATGTGGGTATATGGTTCATGTTTCCCTTGGATTATATTGGGGTTTTTTGTTTTAAGGATCCTTGTGGTTTGTTTTTCTTCCTTGTAACATTGTGAGGTGTTTTTGGGTGTGTTTTGTTGAAGCACCATGTGTTTGCGGTAGCTTTTCGTTTGTACATTCATTTCTAAATTTAGAATAATAGGTTTATTACTTTTCACACCTTTTTTTAATATTAAAAAGTGACATGTGAATTTTTGAAAGATTTTTTGGTTTTTAATGTGGTTATTTCTTACATGGGTTGTTGTAAATGTTATTTTTTTATTAAAGTTTTCACACCAAGTGTTTGATAAAATGACCCATTGGATTTTTCATGAAATTCATGACAACTATGTATGGATTAGATTTGTAAATGAATTTTTGACATCTAAAATAATGATTTTAGTTTCTTGGAAGTGTTTCCAAGTGGGGTTGGATGTAAATTTACTGTATATTTGGCTTTTGAAAGTGGTTAAACATGTGTCAGTAGACTGTGGCCCATTTTAGATTTCACTGAAAGTGAATTTTATTTTAAAATGTGTAATGAGTTCCTAAATAGGATTTTATAAATTTTTATGAAATGTAAAATGGTGTGTTTTTAACTTTATTGAAATTTGGGTTTAGTTCTTTGATAAATGATGGTTTTCAGAAAGGATTTTTGAGGCCCGTTTCAAACTTTTTTGAAAGTGGTGAAAATTTTTATTTTGAAAAACCACCGTGAATAATCATGTTGCCTTATTTATATTTAATGGATGGGATTCCTTATTGTAGAATCTTATTGATCAATTATGTTAATGGATGTGACGTCCTTGCTAAGGAATCCTCGTGACCCATTTACATTTAGTGGAATGTGAGATCCTCAGTGTGGAATCCTTTGAGATCTATTTGTTTGTGGTAAGAGATAGATCCTATTGGTGATTCAGGTTGGCTCTTGTTACATGAACTCGTTATACATGATATTTGATCATGTTATTGGATGCTCTAGAAGAATCATTTGGCTCAACCCTTTATAATATTAATATGGTAACCTAGCATAGTGGGAAAATTTTTCAAGAATGATTACTATTGTAGTAATCATTATTCTATAAAAAGTGTGCCATAATAAGGGATATGATATGTTTATTTGCTATGTTTTTTGGATAGTTCCCATTGGTATGTCCATTTAGGGTGTTCTCAAGCATGTGGGGAAAATTTTATGTCATTATGTGAGGCAAGATTTCTGGGATGAGTCATGATGTATAGTGTGATATGGATTATTCAGGAGCTCCTTGGTTTCTCCCATGTCTATTGTCACTTAGTTGTCTACAACGAATTATTGGATTGAATTGTGGATTGGATACTCTTGTGTCATATTTTTCCATTACCCTTGTTGTGTGATTATTGTTCTTACTTCTCAAGTAGTGTGGCTTTATTCCAAAAAATGATAAAATGCATTCAAGTGTTTATAGAAAAAGGTTTGGTATGTTTTCTACACTATTTCCATCCATTATATATAAAAATTTATCATTATTTTTCAAAATTATTATGGTCAATTCTTGGAATGGAATGTGGTCTCAAATTGTAAAAAGGGAAATGGACAGTGTTTATTTTAATATGAAAAACTTCTAGAAAAGATTACCTGTATATTTTTTTAAAAACTTGAAGTTGATGTTTCCTTTATTTCACTTGAAGTTCTTTAGGAGTAGATTTGTTTGATCACACCTATTGATTTTTAAAACTCATGCATGTTGTTCTTTATTTTTTTATCCTCTGTTTAAGGTTCAATAATTTTTTAATAATCATGGTGATGTTTGGTTTCTTTGTTAGAGGGTGACCTTAATGGTCACATGGAGACGTTGTGATCATCAGGTTTCCATTTAGGTTAGGTTGTTTAGTTTTTTTGTATATCTATTTTCTCTTGTAAATTGAATTTCAGTTGGGTTTTTAATGTATTGGTATGATATTTTTTTCACTAGTTATTTTATTTATTTATATTCAGTTAATTCATTACATTAGTCACTTTGATGATGACCGACACTAGTTTCCAGCCTGTGGGTATTAGGAATGCCCTTTGGTCCTTGTCTTGGGATGACTCGGGTGACCAAATCGGGGTCGAGTCATGTTGGTTCACAAAAAGTGGTATCAAATGAGGCTATTTATTTAGTGGACATATATTTTAGAGTTCTTTTTTATTTGTAATTTAATTGTAGAGGGATTAGTACTGTCATAACTAAGGGTACAAGTCTAGGGAAGTCTATTTCGAACACATTCTAAATTGAACCTTGAGTTACCTTGGGAGGTCATATTTTATTTTGTTTTATTGGTTCCTATTTTTTTGATTGTGTTTGGGAAATGAAAGTAGATTTGGGATAATGGCCTATGTGAGATAGTAGGGCCAGGCAAGCCATGTGGAGTTGGGGACATGGTCCTAGATAACTCTCTGTGATAGAGGGGTTATTCGAATATAGCCTCCAACCATATAGCCAGGTCACCCGTCAACAATAGTATACCTTCATGAGTTTTTTTAGGTCTTCCTTAATTATGAAAATTGTTTTGAAATGTTTTTTTCAATTTTAAATAATTCAATTTTTAGAGATAATAGATTGGTTTTTGGAAAATAGAAAATGAATTTTTTGAATCCTTTTTCAAGGAAGGATTTATATTAATTTATTTATATAAAATGAATCATTGGGCTAAAATGGGAATGGTTTAAAGAGATTAGATTTATATAATAAAATACTATGGGTTTATTGAAATTTGTTTTTTGAAATAAGCTGTTTTTTAGAAGAATTTTTTAAATTAGAAGGCATGTGTTTTAATCAAATTATTTCTAAGGGGATGGGATTTTTTGAGATGATAAAACTGTATTGAATAAAATGAATTGAATTTTTTAATGTAATTCATGGGATTTTTATGTTTTCTTGAGATGAAATCGATTTAATTTTAGAGTTGTAAAATGGTTTTTGACATAGTGGTTTGTGATCATTTCAAAAGTTTTGTGAATTTGGAAAATTGGAATTGAATTTAGATAATGACAACTTGGGTGGATTGTTTTGTTTTTAAAAATAGGAATGTTTATTGGACCATTGGTATTTACATGGGTGTTCACATGAGTAGATATTTTCAGTAAAGTTGAATTTTTTTGATGGGAGGATGAATGCCCATATTGGAATGACTTGATGAGTTCCCGAGGATGCAAGATAAGGTGAATGTGTGAGGCTACATTGAATAACTTTGGATAGTATGTGACCCACCAATATTCTTTTCTATAATAGGGTTTTAAGATGAATTTTTTGATTTTTTAATAGATATTGGTTGGGTTTCATTCTTTACCTATTTTTGGGGATGTTTCTTGAGATGGGTTTTTTGTTTGGGAACTCTTATTGATGAGTTGGTTTTGATTGAGATCTCATTTATCTTGTTTTTTAGTGTCTTCCTCCATAATGATTTGAGGTATATTCAAAGTATGACTACGGGTGGTATACCATTACTATACCTTTCATTTTATCAAACTAAGGATTTACTTCTTGATTTTGGAAAGTTGAAACCTCATCTATTTTATGGTCATGTAGATCCTCTTGAATCAGAATATTGGATATAGAAAATAGAATGGATATTCTGTCTCCTTGAGCAACCTAATTAATTTAAGGATAAGTTAGATGGCTTTATTCTTAAGGTTTTGAACTGGATTTGGTGGAATTAGATCTCTCAAACCCAATCTTGGGAAGATCAATCCTGGGATTTCCTCATGGTTTTGTTTATCCGGTAGAATTTATCAGAGGAAGTGATGATGAGAAAGGGGATGGAGTTGTGTTCTCTGTAGAAAGGTGAAGGATCAATGTTGATTTTTTTTATTTTTTGTGCCTATTTACTTCTCGTTCAGAGTTTTATGTAGAGAATTCCCTGAAATATCATTTTTTTTAGAGAAGGATTTGTCCTAATCTGATGTCAAAAGTGTCAGAGTTTGGCTTGACCACCTTTTGAAACATGGTGAGGAATGAAATTCATGTTGATGATGTGTTAGAAAGTGTGATTGATGAAGCCATCCATCCTCCAATATCTTGAAGTGGTGAAGGTAATTCTAGAAAGAAAATATATAATTGGCCTAAATCTATTGGTGCTAGTCATGGTATAGCAAGACCTTGATATCCTTTGTTAGCTTCTTCAAATCACAGGATTATAGAGTGTAATCAGTACAAAAATCAAGATCATTATAAGTTGTTATCTCAAAATTCACTAAAGACCTTCCAAACCTAAGACGTCAGTGTTTCCTACAAATGATATTTCATGGTGTTTCTAGGAAGCAAATTGGAGCAAACTCACAGGATTTGGGTTATGTTATAGACTTAGTTTATATTACATTTCTTTGTAAACCTCTTTGTTTGTAATGGCAGTGTCTTGTGGTGTTTTCTAGTGATAGTCCCCCTAAAATTTTAAAAGTTGGGGTTGTGAACCTCATGACATATTTTTTATGATGAAACTATGTTTTCATTATTGAGATTCTATAATCTTCACATTCTAAGTAGAGGTGTGTTCCTTGGATTCCTTATTTCAGTTGTTTTTTATCTAAAGTGGAAAAGGTTGAGTTTTATTTTTTATTACATATTTCAATGGATAGTAGGAGTTATGATCATGGATTTTTAGCTCTTGACTATGAAGATTTATATTATTGAAACATTAGGGATCCAACAATAGGGCTGAGAGTGAAGCTGGTTTTTAGTCAGGAATCCGAGGTGTGTGAGAGACATTGGCATAACTTTAATCTTCACTACGAGAATGGATATTGTTTATGATTCTAAATTATAGCTTATTAATCTTGAAGGGTACCATTTTTTTGGAAAGATGTGTAGAGACCTATTTTCCTTATTGCAGCCCTAGATTATATTTGGTTATAAAGATTCATTTTTCTTCCATTATCTTAAAATTCTAGTTCTATTCCATTTCAGTTACAGGTCTCTATTTATTTTTCCTTGTGTAGTTAGATTCCCTATGTCATTTTCAATTTTGGGTTCGTTCTCATCTAGAGATGATGAATCATGGTTTAGTTCATCGCTTTGGTTGGAGTGTCTTCTGTCATGTTCTTCCTCATTAGGGGGGGTGTTTTTTTTGTCATGTGTGGAGAATTCTAGGTTGGACCATATCGGGTTTCCAATGTTTCTCCAGGCATGTCTGCTCTTAAATGGTGGGGAGACACACTGCCAGTCTCATTGAGGGTTCTTCTGAATTCGATCAATGTTACTTGGTTTCATATGTTGGGGAGTCTATTTTGGCCTACCTTGTTATAAATCCAGTGTAGTTTCCAACATTGGTGTGGCAAGGTGTGGCTTTATTTGAAGATATATAATTTCTTGTTCATATCTTTTTGGGGAAATTTTGTGCTTTTTGATCACACACAATGGTTATTATGGCTAGGTTTTATGTGTTTTAGTTTTAGTTTTACATAATTTCTCGAAACGTGATTGGTTTCTTAGGTAAATATATATGAGAATCATTTGGTTGTTATCGAGGAGTACTTAATTTGGGGGGCTGGATCATACGGCTATGGGAATCCTTTTTATTTGATCAAAAAACTATAAATTTTTGGGTATTCACTTGAGAGGAAATATTTATTATGGGGACAATTTTCACAGTAATGTTTTTTTATTTCAACCTTTGTTCATGTTCATTTATTGATCCTATTTGTTCTCATGAGATTCGAGTGTGAAAAGTTTGAATGTTTAAGTGATATTTTATTATCTTGGGACCCATGTCTATTCATTATCCTCTTCTAGTTTTTTTTGAAATGTTTCTTTCTTGGGCTAGGTAGCTAGTGGCGCTTGGTTGCGCACAATTAGGAGAAATTGTGCAGTTCATCATATGAAACCATACAACTTAAGGTCTTGTGTCTCAGGCTTGGTGTACTACTTCCACATGGTTTTTCAAACCTTGCGGTAAGCATTTATAGAGGAATTTTCTCATGGAAGAACCATTTTTCCTGGTTGGCACATATTTTACGAAACTGTGAAGTCAAACCATGCAGGATTCCCTAATCATAAAAAAATGTGAAATGTTTCTTTTTTTCCACTTAGTATTTTAGCTCCAAATCACCCATTCTCCTTCTTCCCTAGTACGTACAACCCAAAGGGATATCCTCTATCCTTCCCCAAGTATCCTCTCCTCTTTTCAAGCTTGGATCTATGGATTTATTTGTGGTTTTGGTGTGATTTCTCAATGTATTATCCTATTCTCCTCTCCCTCTTCATATTTCTTCTATTTTCTCTTCTGTTCATTTCCCCCCTTGGTAATTTGAAACTACGGTTCATGTTTTACTTGGTTTATGTTTGGGTTTTTGTGTGTTTAAGGTTCCCTGAGGTTGGGATTTATTCGTTTTACCTCCGTGAGGTGGTTTAAGGTGTGTGTTGTTGAAGCATTGTGAGTTTGAGGTAGGTTTTCCTTTTCACAATCCTTTTTAATTAAAAAACAATTATTTTACTTATTATTTCACCTTCAATGAAAATGAAATTGTGATTTTTTGTTTTTTAAATATATGTTTGGTGTGTAAAGTGGTGATTTAGTTCGTGGTTTGTGGAAAATGGAATTGTTTTACTAACGGTCTCACACCAAGTGTTTGATAAAAATACCTGGATGACATTTTCAATGAATTAATGACTTTTAAAGCATGTTTTGTCTTTTTAAATGAATTTTTGACATAGGAAATGATGATTTGAGTTTCTTGAAAGTGATTCAAAGTGGATTTATATTTCAAAGTTATATTTATTTGGATTTGGAATGTTCTTAAACATGTGTTTATAGATTGTAGTATGTTTGAAATTTTAATGAAATCAAAATTAGGTTGAAAATGTGGCATGAGTTCCTAAATGGGGTTTACAAAATGGTTATGAAATGAAAAATGATGTGTTTTCAACTTTTTCAGAAGTCGAGTTTTATTCATTGATAAATGATTGTTTTGGAAAATGGATACATGTCGCCCGTTTGGTAGTTTTTCGAATGTGGTGAAAATGTTTATTATGAGAAACCTCCTAGAATAATCTTATGTAATTTTTATATTTAATTGTTGGGATTTACTCATAATGGAATCCTCATGATCCATTATGTTAATGGGTGGGATGTCCTTGTTGTGGACTCCTCATGGCCCATTTACTTTTAGAAGATTTAGAGATCCTCATTGTGAACTACATTGATATATTTTTTTATTGAAAGTGATTGATCCTTGGGGTGGCTTTGGATAGTTACTATTGTGTGAATTAATTAGATATGATATTTCTGAATGTGATTGGATCTTGGTTTTCATCAATTGTCTCACCCCATTTATACTCTTGACAGAGGAACCTGATATAGTTAGGGAATCTCTTGAGAATTATAGGTACACTAGTTAGGGTACGATCTTACTTGTAGACTATAGCCAGGGATATTATATGTTTTTTTATTATTGTTAAACGATAGTGCCCCTTAGTCAGGCCATTTAGGGTGTGATCAATCTTATGTGATAAATTTTATGTCATCGAGTGAGGCATGATTTCCAAGATAAGTCAAGATGTAAAGTATGTTCTAGATTATTCATGAGCTCCTTGGTTTCTCCCATGACTATTGGAACATTTTTTTCTATAGTGAATGATTGGGACGTATTATTAGTTAGATACTCTTGTGTGATATTTTTCCATTTTCCATTTTTGTGTGATTATTATTCTTACTTCTTGAGAAAATTTACTTTATACTAAAAATAATAAAAAATTTCAAGTGTTTTTAGAAAGTGTTTTTGGAAGTATTTTCCACTATTTCGCTCCATTTTAAATGAAATGCTATCATTCTTCTTAAAAAGTTTTATAGTTCCATCTTTGAAAGTAATGTGGTTTCAAATTAGAAAAAATGTAAATAGACTGTTTTTGGTTTTAAGATGGAAAATTTATAGAAAAGATAACATTTATATATTGTATTCTTAACCTAAAGTTGATGAATATTTTATTTTAAAGGAAGTGCATTGGGAGAATACTTGTTTGGGAAAACCTACTGAGTTTTAAAACGCATTCCTATAGTTATTTCTTGTTTTTATCTTGTAGTGCTTGTTTGAGCTTGGATTTAATATCTATGGGAGATGGATGGTTTTGTTTTCTGAGGGTGACCCTTAGGGTACCATTGATATTTTGTGGTCGTCAGGTGTCAGCTTCAGTTTGATTATTCAGTTTTTTTGTAATGGTAGTTTCTCTTGCAAAATAACGTTCAGTTTGGTTATTTATGTATTGGGATGGTCTACTTTTTTATTGTTCAGTATATTTATTTATATTAGGTGAAATCGTTCACTCACTCACTCTTATGATGCCCGACACTAGATTCCATCCCATGGGGATCTGGAACACCCTTTCAGACCTTGTCTCGGGTCAAATCAGGTTGGTTCATTATATTTAGGAGAAAGGAATATGTTAAAGGTTGTTCATGTGATAAGTTTATCTTTTGGATGAATTTTTTTCTGAATTTTCTTTCCACATTTTTTGGTTTGATTATTGTGTAAACTAGTTTTTGTTTAAAAATATAGGAATTTGACATAAATGTTTCTTAGTTTTCAATGTATCATTAATGAATGATTATAAAATTAAAAATATTTTCCAATAATGTTTTGGAAATTTTTTACTATAAATTTATTTATATTATTGTGATATTTAGGATATGTTTTTGTTTTAAACCAAATTATTACAAATAATTTAAAAGATCATTTGAATCAAAAAAGAGAAATATAGAAAGTGATTATTTTTATTTAATGAAAATTAAATGGAAAATGTCTTAAGACTTCTATAAATTATGATATTTTATAATCTCAAGTTAATTTATTATTATATAAGTGATATTTGTATTCTTCAAAACATGGTTAAATTTTTTGGGAATTCCATTTTGTAATTGGGATTTTAAATTATGTGGAGTGCCTGGATTTTTTGGGTGTTTTTGAATCCCTATCTGTTTTTTTAAATCTATCATTATTCCTCTAATAATATTTTAGTTTTAAATGGGATTGAACTTTTTGGAATATGTTTTTCCTTGATTGTATTGTGTATTTTATTTTACCTTCCATGTGGGTTTGAACTAGTTTATTAGATTTTTTTAAATATCTCGGTTAGTTCTATGTTTCATTTTATATAATTTTTGCCACCTATAATGATATTGTGAAAGATTAGAGTGTTACATGTATAAGTATTGTTTTATTCATTCTTGGGTCTTTCATAGACTATGATTGGAGTGCTATGTGGGTATCCACTCTTGTTGGTTTGGTAGTATATTGGATGCCATTTTTATCTAGATGACTTTGTTAGTTCTATTTTCGAATGTTTTGGTTAGCTTATATTGAAGCGGATTAATGTCCTTTGGATTTTTGGTGTACGTTTGTCTTTTTAAGGATAGTTTATTAGCATCTATGCTTGAAGATTTTAGAGACTTTTGTGCTTGAAGTAAATTTAATTGGAACATTCTTTTATCTTCTCTCAGTTTTATAGTGTGTATTTTAGTTTCTTCTACTTAGGTCTAATGGATTCCTATGATATATCCTCATTGAGGTTGGGTGTCCCTGTGAGTTCACTTATGCAATAATTTTTTGGTGCATACCTTGTTGTTTTGGCTTCCAATTCACGGGGATTCCAGTGTTTCCTTATGTTTTGAATATTTTAGATCAGTTTTTCATGGGTTTGGAATTAGTGACACTTGGGTCTATGCCAAGGAAATTAGGATTGAGGTTTACATCTACTAATTCAACACTTAGTTGGTCTTTCATATTACGGTTCATCATGGGATGATGTTTTGAGATTTATTTCATAGTGTACCCCTTGAATAAGGTGACCCGAGTCAAAGAACCATGATGTTATTTATTTTTTCATACTCATGAGTAGATCCCCATATATCTTGTGGTGAAGAGGTGTATTGAATTTTTTATGATTCTCATTAGTTGATGTTGAGTACCTTTGAGATATACTCCCTTAGAATTGAGTACTAGTTCTTGGTTGCTTCTTGTGAATGATGAAAGCAGTTGATTGTTTGTAATTATTGATTTTTTGGACTCATTTTATTTCATTTTCCTCAAAATTAATTTACTAAATATCTAAATAGTTATGATAACTAGTCATGTTTTCACTCTCTCTCGGCCTCTTCCTTCGTGATCATGTGGTGTTTCTCTTAGAGATGTGTTTTGGATTTTTTTGGTATGGTTTGTTTAGATGAATATAATAATTACTGTTTGATAATTTTATCACTTTGGTTCTCCCTATGTATTTCATCACCTCACTAACCTCATTCTATAGGATGTTGTTTTAACTTATATTCTTGTGCATATTCTTTGACTTAGTACTTTTTGCGGAAATAAAGTGTCATTATGGGATATTGTAACACACAATCTCATCTTATCATTTATTTTATTGTTTATTGTAAATATTTTTATTTGGAAAAATGAAATTTTCAAGAGTTTTGGATTATTTTTTTAATTTTTTTAATATATTTTGGTCTTTGCAATGGTTTACATGGTTAAGAGTTACCAGGAAGATATTGTGTGTGAGGGGATATTATTAGGAAGGTTTCATTTGGAATAGTTATTACATGACTTGTTAGCATTTGTAATTTCCTAGGGAAACCCACATTGTAAGAATTATCCCTCGGTAGTCTGGGTCACACTATCACTCAATGGTTTGGTAAACCATGAAGATAAATCAAGAGATGTGACCAGGTATTTAAAATTTTACTTTATTTTTATTTATTTTATTTTTCAAAAACCTATCCCCCATTCTCTTCTCCCCCTTAGTATATTTTGAAACCACCCCCTAGAAAATAAATTTTTAAATCTTACACTCTTTTTAAATCCCTCTTCCATGGTGACTCCTCCAAACAAAATTCACGGTTCTTGGTCGTCTATCCTTGGTATCAACACATATCCTATCTCTATCCATTTTCCCAACAATTTTTTCATCTCCTACCGCTATTGTGGTTAAAGAGAAAACATAGTTCAAGGTATTAGCCAGATTTTTTTTGGATCCTTTAGTGATTAAAATATATAAAAGATCATTCTTCTTTTTTTGGGATCCCTCCATAAATTGGGACACATTTCAAATCATCATCAGTTGGTTCCTATTTTTTTGAATTGTATTTTTTCATACACAATATTTTATTTTAAAATAATTGATTTCTTGATTCTCTATATAAAGACCATGACTTTTGTAATCTGGAGACTATGGTAAATTAACTACATTGGTACTAGATAAAGTCAATAATAACCAAAATGAATGAATAACATAGTATTCAAGGTAAACTGGATTCATATTTGAATCCCAAAGTACTTTTGAAAACAATAAATTTAACATTGTATTTTTATTAGGATCATCATTATCCATTCTATCATATCCCTAAATTTGAATCATAATCCATTTCCTAGAATCTTGGGGAATGGTAACATAATAAATGTGTGAAATAATAATCTTATTAAGGGAATGTATATAAAACATAAATAAGGCAATAATAATATGGAATGAATGAATGATGATCAAATAGATCCAAATGAAGAATCACATGAGGAATAAACTGATATATGGAAATTATAACTATTCAAATAATCACATTCACATAAATAAATTATTTCATGATGATATAATTAATAATTATCATCATCTAAACATTCCATTGAGGCCTTGTGAAAAAACATATAAAAATACTATCAATACCTCATGAAAAGAAATCTATATAAATGGGTAAGGCCTTAGCAAAATACCCAGTCTAGTTTTTCTCATGATACATACCAATACATTGAGGGGATATGACATTATTGGATGATACATCATTTAATACATCTAATTCATTAATTATATAAATAAAGCACATAATTTAGTCAACTTATTATAATGACCAATAACTAATTGTATTGAAGGAACTAGAATAAAATATATTAATACATTCCCCATTAAATATAATAATAACTATCCAAAAAAATTATTTGGATGGTGTCATGAAATCCTAAACTAATTAAATAAAAATTTTCAATAAATTATGTTGATATAGTTGAAAATAATTTCAAAATATCATTAGAAACTTTAATGAGGAAAATACCCTTTTGAGTTGAATTCAATTATATAAAATATAAAATTTTTACAAATCGTATGGAAAAACATTTCTTTTAGAATATCCCTGAGAACATTTAATGTGTTATCTAATACAATGATTGGTTATGATGGTGGGATATTCCACTCATGTCATATATGTTAAATAGAAGATTCATTTCACACTGTTTTAAAGTGGTAAAAAAATACCACATTCAGAGAACATCAAAAATATTCTTATTATAGAATTTAATATATATATATATATATATATGAAGTATAAATAATTATTTAAATGATCATTGGAAAATAATAAAATAATTATTTAAAACATTTTTAAAAAACTTAGACAGGGAACAGAAATATTCTCTTTCGAGTAGCAAAATAAGAATATTTTTCCTAACAACAATTATTTAAATATGTTGAGTACTTAAAAAGATAAAATTGAATGGAAAACATGTATTTTATATAAATAATAATATTACAAAAAAATATTAGGTTGAATATATATAATAATACTCTCAGTAGAGACATTAACATAAGAAATCATTAATATCGATAATATTGTGAAATAAACCCTTACCTTAGGTTCATATTCCTTAATAACTTGTATATAACTCATGTATAATAAATATTTATGTATTTTAAATATAATTTATAACCATATTAATAAATATCATACTATGTATTGTTTACTTATTATTATTTTTTTACTCTTTTATTAACAATTCTTTGTTAAAATCAATATTTTATGTAATAACTACTTTATTTGTCATGTATGTTTTGGTTTGATAGTTTCTATCCATTTATTTTTATTATTGTTCCATAATATATAGAATTTTTACCACAATATATATCATATATATTCATTATATTTTTTTATATTTATCTATAAATTATTGAGATATACAAATGAATTAAACTATTCTTGGAGACAATTGGTCATACGTATAGATGAACATTATTTTCACTTATTGATGGATAAAATGAAGGAAATGTAAATAATAATCCACCTTTATGGAAACATTATTTTAACACATAAATAAAATTTATTCATTAAATATGTCATTATTATCATCCATATAATACAATAATGAAAAACGTATCATATCGCTTCCTGGAGGTGGTAGTACACACATAAGCACGAGCAACATTATCAATTTCCAACGGGTTATATTTTAAGAAGTTACATGTGATATTATTATTAAAAAAAGTAATTATATAATAAATATATTACATAATCACTAAACGTATCATAATACACATCCATATAATATGGTGATGAAGAATGAATTGTAACGCTACGTGGAGATGGTAAGCCGTACACACACGCGCGCAATACTTTTAGTTCCCATTTGATAGATAGAGAGTGGATAATGGTGATTTAATAATAATAATACAGTTTATGTATACTAAGGATACTGATGTTATTATTTTATGATAAACTAAAAAGATTTATAAGAGGTATAAGAAAAAATAAATTGAAGGATGACAGTAAAGATAATAAACTATTCTTCAAGAGACACCCATTAAATCGATTATAAAGGAACATATGGATGTTATTTTGGAAGAAAAAACATATATAATGAGTATATATAAGTTTATAAGTGATTTTATCATGATATGGATGATATAGAATGCTCAATGTGGTGTAAAGAAGTGAAGGAGTATGTTCCCTTTTATAAGTGTGGTAAGGGAAACTTTTGATATTTATTAAAAAAATTAAAATATAATAAATTAATTATCTACATGAATGATTCCAAATGTACTAAGATATAAAGATAATGTAATATGGGGTTGAAATACGATGATGAAATAAAATTTTTATTGTTCTATGTGGTATTTCATACCTTATCCTTTGGTTTAACCCCTAAGTTAGCATATTTTAACCATAACCATGATA
This sequence comes from Viscum album, assembly GCA_963277665.1. NCBI lineage: Eukaryota > Viridiplantae > Streptophyta > Magnoliopsida > Santalales > Viscaceae > Viscum > Viscum album. The sequence continues at coordinate 747,305 of CAUJRU010000170.1, forward strand.
ACATCATTTTCAATATTAAGGGGTTATAATTTTACTTATAAGGTGTAAATTGGATCATAAATGAAAAAGAGATGAAATTTTAGACTATATATTATACATATTATCCATTTTATGGTTTTAATTATTTTTAAATAATTTATGAAAATATCATTTTCATGTAATATCATTTTTTCATTCTTGGAACTATTCAAATAATTTGTCATCATATACATCAATAAATTTTTTTTAATTAAAATATAATACATTAACATATCCCTAATATTATATATCTATATAAAAAATCATGTATTATAATAATGGCACCAAATATTATTACTTTTAATGTTTTCAAAATCAGTTATTTTATTTTTTTGATAGTTGAATAAATAGTGAAATTGTTTCATGAAATAATTTATGGTAAATATATAATAAATAAAAATTAGAAATTAAATTTATGAGGAAAATAATTTAATTAATCTAAAATATACAATTATAATCATTCCTAACGTTCTTTTTCCACTATATGAACATATAAGAGATATTTAAAACTAAGAGAGTGACATTTTGTAACTCTCTTGGATTGAAATATTATATTTGGTCACTTTCATGAAATGTGTCTGTTAGACATATATATTTTGTGAATAACGTTATAAATGTCAAATTACATTTATGAAATGAAAATATTTTTGAATTATTATGTACTTATCACTTAGATTAACCTAGATTAACACGATTAACTCTTTACTGAGGTGATAAATTTTACAACAGTTACAATTCATACTCACCAAAAAAGAAGGACCTACTTACCAAATATGAACCTCAATATTATATATATGGATTCTATTTTATCAAATTAAATTTATATAAATGTAGTAAATTAATTTTACAATAATTTCACTAAATGCGATGAAAACCACATTTAGAAAAATATATATATATTGAGCACAAAACTAGATTTACTATTCTCACATGCACAGAAATAATATTATATCAAATTTAAAATATTTTATTTACTATATCATATATAAATTTCATTAAAATACTTCACCAATAGTATTTAATTTAATTTATTAGGATAAAATCACTTTTCATACAGAAACACATTTTTTTTAAAACATTTATTTTAATCTCAAATGATATCTAATTAATTGATAACTAATGAATTTATTTATAAAAACAAAACCCATATAATTTTCATAATTTATTTATTTACATTCATAAGCACAAATTTAAAATCTATATTATAACGTTATACTATATTATGGGTTATTTAGAATTAGTGTTGCGTGTATCGCAAGCTATCGAAGAGAATATATTTATTCTAAAAGAAACATACCATAAAATCTCTAGGTGTTTCATTTTTTCCTTCATAAAAATTTTTCCTCCCTGAAATTTCTAATATTTTACCTCTAGAACATATTTATGTAATATTTTTTATAATTTATTCTGGTTCCCACATCAATAACTCTATCTTATGATATCTCTAATGTACATTTAACACCCAACCCTTAGATTCCTCAAGGTTTTTTCTGTAGTGTCAAGAATTTGGATAGGATCTTCAGAGTAAAAGAGATTGTGTTTTGAATATAATTCTTCATAGGTGATAACATTCATTAGGTATAGCATGTAATTACTCAGGAATGACATATGGACCACATCAGGTACATTAGAGAGAAAAATTATTTTTTTTAACATTAATCTATAGATCCAATTATTTATTGAATTTCAAAAGGTAAAATGAACATAGGGCCCAATATTTTATTTTTTCCAAATCATATAACACCCTTCCATTGAGATTCCTTCAAGAATACATACTCTCCCACTTGAAATTACAATCATTTCCTTCGATTATCAGTATTGTTTTTTTCTTAATTGAAATTCGTTAATATTTGTTTTTATAGTCCTTATAATTTTCCTCATTAACACTACGAGGTCAATGACTACAATATTCCTTTAATGAACTTTTTACAAAAAAATTACATTATGGCATCTATTTTGATATAATACGTTATACTGTCCCCATTGAATACTCAAATGGAAAATATTGTTATAGGATAAATCTACAAATGTGAAATAATGATTTTAGATTCCTTCTATGTCATATGAAAATGACTTCATAATTATTTATAATATTTGTACAGTCTTTTCAGATCATTCATTGGTTTGAGGATAATAAATGGTGCTCAAATGAAACTCATTATTAGGAAACTCTATTGAAATTTCCAAAATTTAAAGGGAAATCAGGGATTTTAACCAAACATAGTAAAAATATGTGTTACATATAGTATAACACCCCAAGTTTTTCTAAAAATAAATTTAAATGCATGAAACTTCGTTTTAAGTATATAATTATAACTAGACTTTAAACATAATTTTACTAAATCTATGTTTTGAATTTTAAAAAACAGTCATATATAATTGTGATCAGTGAGTTATTTGGAGTCTAATGAAACAAAATTCTTTTTTTTGAATAGTAACATAACCATATGAATATTAATATGAATAGTAATATTACCCTAATGAATTGCATATTGTATTATTTTTTTTCTTAAGGATTTAAGATAATGACATCCTTGTTAATTTTTCAATGTGATATAAAAGCAGTTATAAAATTAAAATTAGTATATTTTTAATTAAGTGTGATTTTATTTAAAAATGAAAATAATAATATTTAGGAAATTATTCTCAATAAATGGAGTTCATTTTTGAATTCTACACATCAAAAAACTGTAAGGGTGTGTTTTTGGTTTTTTTTGAAACAGTTGATTTTTTCGGTGAATAGTAAAAATATAGTTTTGAGTTTCAGTGTGTTTAAAAAAATAATTAATTATGTAATAATGATATAATAATTCTGGTCAACTTATTTAGAGTAAAATAAGTTTTACGTGTCCCATGTTTCTAATACCATGGGAAATTACAATGTTCAAGCCCATGGTTTTGCAAATACCACTAATGAGCTGTTCCTTGGAAATTATTAAAATATTCCCTCAATGTTGTTATAAATAGAAACCCATTACTTCATTAAATTAATTCCAAATTCATCATCAATTATGCTCTGGAATCCTTACCTCCCTAGTAATCTTCTCAGGGTTTCCCCATTCCCCCAAAGACCCAACCTTCATGTTCTTGGAGTTACTCTACAAGGTAAGAAAACTCTCAAATTCTTTCTTTTTTCCATTCATGTTATCTTTTTGTGTTATATAATTCATGAATCAATAAAATGTTCTAAATTTAATCTTATTCTTGATCTATTATGTGTTATGATTCATTTCTGGATGGGTGACCCTTGTCCCCTCTCTTTTTAATGTTTTCTAAAACATGTTGCATAGTTGTTAGGCTGCTGATTTTTTGTAAGGGATTTCTCAACTATTATTTTATTTTGAGTTCCTATCTTATCTTATTATTTTCTAATATCCTATTACCCATGAGGCATGAAAACTCTAGAAATAATTTTTATCCTGGATTTTCTCATGTTAATGTAAAATTCATCATCATCCTTATTCTCCTCTCCCACTTATTCAAGGAATAAAAAAATTGTCCATGATGTGTTGAATAACCGACATCGTGAATGATGTAATTTAAATTTTCATTAATTCCTTCATGTATGGTCATGAAACCATTTTTATGGAAAACCAGGTTATAATATATTGATTATATCTCACCCATGGTTCTTGAATAACTTTTTACCCATGGTTTTAATTTATAAAACAAAATGGGGTCGTTATTATCAAAGAACCACTAAAATAATCTAAACAGACATCATTAATGTTTTAACTTATTAATCATCCTCATAACAAATTTTAAAATGATAAATGGTATAATTTATGATTCTGAAAAAATTTAAATACCTTTCCTTTCCAATTCAGGAGTTTCACATAAAATCGATAAGAACATCAATCATGAACCGATCGTGGAATTCTTATAAAAACACTCCCAAAACCATGGAAGGAACAAAATACTTACAATTAATGGGTGAAATAATGTTATAAAATTATTATATAAGATGTTATAGAGATGAATATGTTTCTTTAAGATTATAATTACACTCTTTTAACCATTATACAGGAGGTTTAAAGAATTTGATGTAAGACAAACCCGAGGTAAGGGAATTCCTAACCTGATTTCTATTATTTGAGTTAACTTTCTACTTCATTATTTTTGTTGTATTAAAAATGTTTGTGGGATTAATTATGTGTATATTATGTTTATTTATATGTATTTATAGTGTATATACATATTCCATCCACATAGTTTATTCTCACATGAATTATATCACATTTATATGGGGCTTTTCTTTTACAATCCTTTTTTCAAATTCTATTTAACAAAATTCAAATGCAATGTTTTTATGAAATTATTAATATTGTATGATTATGTTCTGGTTATTGTGATTTGTTTATGATGAATTTCGGTACCTATATGTCCCTCAAATTCATTGAGTATGTGTATCTTGGATGTCATACATATGGTAACCCCATGTGGAACTTCCATGGTTACACAAATTGTAAGGTAGCCGTAAGGATTACAAATAATAAGGTAGTCGTGAGGGTTATAATATTATATAAGTAATTCCCCAATATAACATTATGGTTAAATTTATTTTATTATGTTTTTTTGGATCTTGTTGAAATATCATGTTTCCCAAAGTCAGTTTATATGGGTGACATGTATGTCTTTTGAAAATGATTTCCCACGTCACAAGTATTCATGGACTAATGTGTTATTTCCTTATTTTTATATCCCTTAATGAGTTTTTGTGCTCATCCCATGTTTTAAATTGATTTTCACAGGTTATAAGGATGTTTAATACCTAGAAGGAATCCATGTTAAAAGTTTTATGATTTTTCAAATAAATCATGTTTTAAGCTTTAATGATTTATATATTGAAAAAATGGAAACTATTTTTAGTAGTATCCTCTTGTATGAATGTGGTATGTTATGTGTGTAAGTTATCTTAATCCTCAAAAACTATAAACATAGAAATATCCTAAATTTTTAATATTGTATATTATTGACTAAAACTCATGATTAAGTAGCATTTTAAGCTTGGGTCCTTATAGTTCGTATCAAATAATGGTTTATATAACTTTAGGGGTTATGATGATGTTAATATATTACCATAAATGTTATTTTACTATATGGTAAATTTGAAATGATATATAATTTAAATATTACCATGTTTCTTCATCTAAGATATGTTTGATCATAATGGTTGTTCGTAGAAGAAATATGGAAGCTGTAGAAGAGAGGCACCGACGAAACAACATCCTTCTGAATCCACATCCCAGAATTATAGGGATTGGAAAAGAGAAATTTGTTGCAGCAATGGCTCTACTAATGCAGGAAATCAATTGTGGTGGCATCCATGAAGATAAAAACCAAAATTACCATAGCGTAACATGACAATAGTGGAACATTTTATGAGACAACACCCTCCAACATTCAATGGATCTGTTGACCTAGTAGCGGAAGAAGGATGGATTAAAGCCCTTGAAAAGATAATAAATGTTATGGGATGGTTAGGTAATCAAAATTTAAGTCTTTCCAGTTATCATTTTGAAGGTGAATATAATCAGTGGTGGTCAATGGTAATAAATATCAAGGATATAGAGGATATTAATACTTTATATTAGGATGAATTTTAAAGTCTTTTCCATGAAAAATATTTTTCTAAGGTAGTGAGACTTAGGATGGAGAAGAAATTAATTGAATTGAAGAAAAAAGAGGATGATTCAGTGGTTGTGTATGAAGTGAACTTCACCCGACTATCAAGGTATGCTCCAAATCGTATTCTATATCTTGATAGAAAAATCAACTGGTTTTACTCAGGATTGAATTCAAGGTTTCGAAGGGCGTTGGCCTCCCATGAATTCAAAAGTTATGAGAAACTTTTCTAATGTACTGAGAGGGTAGAGATGGATTTTTCTGATGATCATGTGCATTTTGGAAACCATGAGAAGAATAGGTCCAGATGGCAAGTGATAGGTAAGAATCATCCAATTAAATCTGATGGTTAGAAAATCCAGTTTCCTATTGGTGAAATTTGTGGAAAGAAGCACCCTGGGAATGTCTTACTAAAACTGGGAAGTGTTTTTTATGTGGTATATTTGGACATATGGCTAGAGATTGTAATGAAAATGATCCTAACAAAAATAATGATAAGCATACTGTTAAGTGTTTTAAATGTGGTGAGATGTGTAATTATGAAAATTCCTACTCAAAGAGAGATCTGGATGATGCAAAGAAGCCAGACTATAAGCAGAAAGGTATAGTGATTTTTAAATACTTTAGAAGATGCCGGTCCATCCAATGTACTGGTATTAGTAACTCTATACGTTTACTTAGATTTTTCTAATGTTTTTTCCCGATACGGGGTCTACACATTCATTCATCTTTGAGAAAGATTCTGGGAAATTGGAAATATCACCTCTTCAAATGAGACCAGAACTTGTTTTTAGAACACTAGAGGGAAATATTATAGAAAAAATGAATTATAAGAATATATCTATTGTGTTATGTAGAATGACTTTACTTGTAAACATTGTTGTTTTACCCTTAGTCGAGTTTGATGTAATTTTGATAATGGATTGGATTTCTTTTCATCATGCTAAGACTGACTGTAGAGCTAAAGAATTTATATTTCAAAAAGAGTTTCAGTTTGTATACAAGAACAAACCCATACAATTGATAAAATATCTGGAAGATGAGAAACTATTAAAAGATGAAAATGAAAGTTATCTTGTTAATATTGTTGAAAAAGGGAACTGTTATGATTAATGATGTCCTAGTGGAAAATGAATACCTTGACATTTTTTCTGATGACTTACCTGGTGTCATACCTGGTTGGGAATTCGAATTCACAATTGAATTAGTTCATTATGCTAAGAAAAATTCAAAACCCTCATAATGTAATAAATGAATTTTTTTTGCCGTCTACGAGCTATATATCCTCGTCTAATTCTCGTCACTGACTTAATGAAACTTTGATGAATAACTTATAATTTGAGTTTCCTTTCTTTTTTCAGTTATTCCTTTACCCCTTATCGGTCTATTAATAACTAAATATATTTTTGCAATGTATAAAATATAAATTCCAATAGTTTTTGGCTCAAATAGAAATTCATGAATTGAATAATTAGTTGTAGGATTTTATTGATAAATGTTTCATTCGTCCTAGAACATCACCATGGGGATATCCTGTTTTGTTCGTTAAAAAGAAATATGGTACCATGACACTTTTCATAGATTATAGAGATTTGAATAACATCACTATTAAAAACATGAATAATTCTCCTCATATTGATGTCTTGTTTGATTATCTCTAGAGAGGTCAGTAGTTTTCCAATATTAACTTGAGATCAGGATTCCATTAGCTGAAGGTGAAGGAATATGACATCCCAAAAATAGCATTTCATACTAGATATGGGCATTATGAAGTTGTTGTTATGTTGTTTGGGTTAACTAGTTCACCTTATATATTCATGGATCTTATGAATTGAATATTTAATGAGTTCTTGGATAAGTTTGTGGTTGGGTTTATTGATGACATTCTAGTATTTTCTGAGATTATATAATATCATGAAATGTAACACCCCAATATTTCATAGTATGTTATTTTCTTTAATTCAATAGATCGCGCTACTCACAACACCGAGTTTGAGCGCACCACAAATTACCAACTAGCTGTTCAAAAGAAATTATGAATAGTATTAACTGAATTTTGAATTTTATATACTCCATATAATTTTATAATCCATATTTTGTGATTCTTAGACATAATATAAGAACAAATTCATTTTTTCTGATAAAAGATATATTTTTCAAAAAATGATATTTTACCACCTTTTAATGGAAACCCCTTTTTAAAACAAATATTTGACACTTTTATATATTAAATTTAGTTAAATTTAATTGTTTTTTAGAATCGGGACATAAAATTATATTTTGGATAAAATTTTGGTACTTTTCTAATAAATTTAATATTTTGATGAATACAGAAAAATACTAAATTTTAATTGAAAAAAACCTTTTTAATTTAAATAATTTATAGTGTTAAATTATGTATTTGAATGTTTTGGAAGTATAATTATATTATATTTTTATCATTTAATAAAATTCTTGTGATTATAAGTAATTTCACATTAAAATTTGACATAAACACGTGTCAATCTTTTGATAGTTTTTACTTTTTAAAAACCCGCTTTTCGGTTTCGACAACAGGAATTAATTTTAAATTAATTAATGAAACTTCTATTTATTTAATTTGGTAAAATAGAAATAATTTTTTAATTTTGAATATCAAAATTATCATAGGGTAAATTTTTCGTATTTTTCTGAAAACATTCAATTTTTGATGAACAGTGAAAAACACTATGTTATAGTTTAAAACCGACTTTTTATTGAAATAATAATTTATTTTATTTAAATTTAATTTATGTAAAAATAGATATACAATACCTATATAAGTTCTATATAATTAATTGGAGTCATTTTATATTAAGATTAGATGTATAAAATTTTATTCAACTTTTTACCGTCTTTTACCCACCTCCTTGGAGAATTTGCAAATTTACATAACACGTAATTTTACTGCATCTGTGAGTCAAATTTAAAAACTCCGAGAGACATGGTTGATATAATTAAGTAAAATTTGGTTGAATAAGATGATAATATTCTTTTTTTAATGGTAACATTTTGTTTTTATTTACCACAGTTAAAAGTAAATAGGGTAATTAAGGTTAATAATGATATTATTATTAACCTAAATCATGTCCTAATTCTATTAGATAAATTTAATTAGACAAAAAAACCTTAGGAATAAAATATTATCCTTTAGGTCCACATGGATTAGATTAGGACATTTATTATTATTTAATTTAAAGAAGAGTTAAAATTGTTAAATTGAATGTTTAATAAATAAACCATTTTTAATATAGGGTTACACGTAAGTGAAATTATACTATAAATATTAATTAGAAAGCTACAAATATTTCCTACGTAAATGTATTTTATTTATATTTTTTAGACATTAAATAATTTAATTTATTTATGACACAATAATGATGCTGTAAATAACTAGTTAATGAAAATAATTAAAATAATTGATATTATAAATATACAAATATAAGTAATTTGAGACTTTTTAAGAAATAAAATAATTATCTAGGTTAATATTACATGTTAGGGTTAGTTATATGAATTTCTTAGAAGTAATAATTCTTTTATGAATTTAGCAAAAACAAAATACCAAAGAGTGTCAAAATTGACATAATAGAGTTTTTAAAACAAATATTATATTATTAATTTATATTCCTTACATAAAAATCAATGGTTTAGGCAAAATAATTATATAATGATAGGTATATCATTAATTAACCACTTGGGGTTCGATTGAATGTATATAGTAAGTTTATTAACCAAATAATATAAAAATACAAATAGATATGGTAAATGTCAAACTATTTTACTAAGAGTTAAACGTAAAAGATAAGGTTAATATAGTAACCCAAACCTATCTAAAACCTATTTTTTGAGTGGTTTTAGACCCATACCCACCTTATCCGTTAAATAATTTATTTTGTAGCTATTAGAAAACGAAAATGATTTTATTATATAATAATATTTCTAGCTTTTCCTAAGGTGCCCCTCTCCCCTGTTGTAAAAGGGCACACTCTCTTATCTTTATTTAACACCTTCAAAGCAATTAAGATCAGCCAAAACGTACCAAAATATCCTCCCAACTCTCCTCCCTTCATCCCAGAGTCCTTACTTTAGTTAAAAAGCCAACCTATGGATCCCTTTTTTCAAATCAAAAGAAAGAACCTGAAGAAGTGGTAAATATTTCATCACCTCTTTCAAGTTGCTTTCTTCTTCCACTTCCTCTTTCTTTGTTTTTTCCATTATAAAATAATAACTCCAGTATATTCTATATACTGTGATGTTATTATAAATATGGTACAATCATATTCATTATTTTATCCATCCTTTGAATGACATGTCATCATAAGTGTGTACGTACGACTTACTATCTCCATGTCGTAGTGTAGTTGTTATTCAATACATTATCATTTGGATGGGTATAATAATGAAGTATAATTGGCTTAAATAATAAATATAACATGATAATTATTATGTATATACGATATAAAATCCAATTATATATGATTTTAATATCAAAAGAATGATATTGTCGCTCGTGCGTACGTACGGATTGTCGTCTGCACGAACACGATGAGATTAATTCAGCATTGTATCCATTCAAGAATAATTTTCATTTGACTATTAAAAATAATTTTTAAATTCTTAATATCATTCTCAATATTAATAAGATACGTCCCATCCATAACAAACCTGGCTTATGTAACCAAGCATATAAAGGAGAACGAATATGTTAACACCCGAAACAATGATAATACAAAAATATCAATATTTAAATATGTTATATGATATCATATTAACGTATATGGTTTGTCACAGCCCGACCTACCTTTTATTTTATCTTATCATTTTCTTTGGATTTTTAATTTTTTTGGGGGTTCGGGTTGAATCTCTGATGCAGAACTTTTGAGTTATGCTAAAATTTTCTCGTTTTGGGCTCGACGTCATTGGACGCACGAGTAGAGTGCATCATGGAAACAGTACGCGGCTTAGCCCAAGCAGTGACACAGTCTTCCTACCTTTATAAATTTAAGATGGGTAAAGTTTCTTGACTTATTGTGTTATTTAAAATTATTAAAAATATCACCAATATAATTTTTATTAAAAATCAAATAACTGTCATTATTTTCCCCATTATAAATGATTATCCATCGCTCAAATTATCCGCATAGTTGCCTGACATAAAAAAGGAAGTGAAGAAATTAAAGATGAAAACAATATTATTAGTGTTGCATATGATAATAATAATAACAATATTATTATTATTAATTATGTTCTTGTTTCTTTTTGTAACTATAAAAAAATATTATTATTATTATTATTAAAGAGGTTATTATTATTATTAAGCGTATTGTTACTTTTTTTGTTGTTATTAATGTTATTATCATTATTATTATTATTATTATTATTTTCTTCTTATTAATTTTTATGTATTATTTTTATTATTATTAGGGTTGAATGTTTTACTTTGTTTTATTAATTTTTTTGTTTTCTTTTTTTCTTTTTTTTACATAACCCTAATCCATGCGGCTCCCCCTCTCTCCACGAGCCGCCACCCCCTCCATTCTCTTCTTCTCTTTGCACAACAGCTCCTCCTACCCAGTCGTGCACCCACCAGCAGCTGCCCTCCCTATCTCACCTGCGCCTTCCGCCGGACCATCCAGCCTCCTGCCTTGCACCGTTGACACCCCCCGACGCCATTTCCCCCCTTCCCTGCACCACCTCACTCCGGCCATAACTCCTTCGCGGTGCGAACCCCATAACCCGAATCACTCCCTCTCCTCGTCGCCTCCCTCTTCCCTCCCCCACGCAGCAGTGCCACACGACCTTTTCCCTTGCCTGCATCGCCCCAGCACCCTCCCCTCCGCCATCAGCCAGCACATCGCCATCTTGGGCTTTCTCCGTGTTCAGCGCGCTCCATCACCCTCGACCTCCCTGTTCAGATACCCCCTCTCTTCCAGCACAGCGATGCCACTCCCATTTTCCCCAAGCTAGAACACCTCCATTATGCGAACCAATCTTCAGCACTAGCCCGCACCGAACCAACACCCATGTTTCTGTCCGTCGGGTATTGATATTGTAGGCAGAGGAGCAAAACTACTTTTTCTCCATCATGTTCTCCCAATGGTTTAAGTGCTATGGATATGGTTGAAGGCTATTTTCGTTTTTGGAATGAGTTCTTCAACTGCTGCATATTGAGGTAGAAAGTGTGGGTTGTATGGAGACAGGTTGTTTCTGCTGGTTCGCAGGTACAACTACTATTTTTAATCCTCATTCATGATCAAGTATTCTATGTACTTACTAGTTTTCAAGACACTTTGTTCGATTAAATTAAATTTAATTTTGATCATTTATTTTTTCTCTATATGTTACATACTTTCAATTCCTTGCTTCGGCCAACCAGAAGTGGTTCTGTGATATGACGACTTCTCCCTTTGTAATACCGGCCACAGAATCCTTCTATCGGACCTTGTTTCAGGTTCAACACACGCGACAGACCTCTTTCTAGCCGCATGCCCTCTGGTCATGCAACCTTTGATCTACCACATGTCGTTTGTCCATCCTCTCTAGTGCAACGTGCGCGCTTCCTGCCAACGTGCCTCTAGTCCGGCCATCGAGCACCCTCCCAGGCGCGTCGCACTCTTCACTAGCATCCTCGCCGGACATTTCCTCTTTCGCACAATCCCTTTGATCGAGTGCACCCCCACTGGCTTTTCCACCTTCACGCAGTTTCGCCTACACTGATGTTCAGGTGAGGTATGTGCTATCTTTTGTTTTGATTATTTCAAATTAGTGTTTATGTTTTTTTTCTAGTTACATATGCGGTGTTAATTTTTCGGGTTATTTCTAGTTAGTGTTTCTATATTATAGATTATTTTATTTTTGTTGCAGCTCTTTGGCGAGGTATTTCCACGATATTGTGGTCGCTAGCAAGTTGGGCGTGCTTGTGCGCAAGTGTGAGACGTGTTGCGTCGTTGTAATTAAGCTGCAAGTCGTGGTAGGTCCCCTACTACACTCGCCTTTAAATTTAGAATTTATTAATTTCTTCATATTTTTTTAATTTTAATAATTGGGAAATAATATAAGATAATTAATTTTTAAATGGTTATTTGGTGTAAAAAGAGCTGTTTAATTTATACATGACACTTGAAACATTTTCTTGACGAGCGGACACCCAGTAGTGAAAGAATGCCCGTTTGGCCTTTAAACATAATTCACGGAATTTTAATGGTTGTTCTGGTTTATTGATAAATGATTTATTTCGAAGTTAAAACAAGTGTTTTGGTTCACTTTAGAAATGATGATTTCCTTCAAATTGGTGAGGGCCCGTTTGGCACTTTGATGAAATAAATTATTTTGGAAAATGGTTTTTTGGGTGACTGAGACGTGATATTTGGTGTACGTTTACTGCATGATTTGTGTTTGATGGTTTTACTAATTGATTGACTTTTTTGACTCACCCATTTTCCTCTTTATTATATGTGTTGACATGGGAACTTGTCATAGTAAGTGAATATTCTAAGAATGATTGTTGCACTAGTTTAGATTATGCACTGGCTAGTGGACATCAGTATGGATGACACTCTGCTAGGGGATTGGGCCCCTCAATTAGGCCATGTAGGGAAACACCAGGCGTTAGGGAATTATGACGTCATCAAGAGTAGGCATTCCTTCGGGATGAGTAACATGTATAGTATGTTCTGGATTGTTCACGAGCTCTTAGCCTCGACCCATGTTCTCTTTTATTGTTTATTTGTATGTGGCAGATGATTGAGAGGTCTAGTTCAGTTGCTAGCCTAGTGTGCCACATTTTCCATTGCCCTTGTTCTGTGTTGTGTGTTTTGTGTGGTTTTCCATTTGACCAACAACTAAAATTTGGATTTCTAAATTGTTCGCAAAAATGTTTTAAAAGGAAAAACATCTGGTTCTTCCAAACACTAAACTTGTTTTTTTAAATTTAAAAGGGCAATAGACTGTTACTTGTTTTAGGAATGAAAGTCTTCATGGAACCAATAAATTATATAATTTAGTTCAAATCTAGAATTGATAAATTATTTATTTAATGGCATGTGCATTGGGAATAGAATTAGTTGGGCCTACCTAATGAGTTTTAATAATCATGTCTATAGTGTTTTCCTTTTTTAGTTTCTGTTGTAGGTTGACTTGAGCTTGTTCACCGTGGGCGAGACTTGGTTGTGGTGTGGAGGGTGACTCTCGAGGTCACGAGGAGTTCTGGGCATGGTCCGATTACTTTTTTTGTTAGTCTTTTTTTTGGGTCATTTAATTACATTGCGCTGTTTTTTTCTTTCCACTGCTTTATCTATTTTACCAGGAGAAATCATTCCATCTTGATTTCTTTTGATGCCCGGGTGCTTTTCTCCAGCACAGGAGGACCGAGAACACATCTTGGGCGATGTCGTGGGCTGGCTCAGGTGACCGGTTCAGTGTCGACCCGGGTTGGTTCATGATAAAATGGTATCAGAGTAGGTTGACCCCTGAGCGGACATTGTTTTTCAGAGAGACCATTGTTATTTGTGGTTTTCATGGTAGAAGGAGTAGAATTTTCTGGACTCGAGGGGCACAGATGAGAAGGACGTCATGAACCCTTGCTCATTCTGAACCTCAGGTTACCATGGGATGTTCGGGTTGTTGGTTTCCTTTGAATGTTGTGAATTGTTTTATGTTGGGAAATGAAATGGGAGCCAGGAATGTGACCTCTGTGAGCTCACATGTTCTGGAAAGCCATGTGGAGTCGGGGACATTACCCTAGAGTTCTCCCTGTGGTGGTGGAGTGACTGGCATATAGCCACCAACCATACGTCTGATTCACCAATCGTATGACAACCCTACTTTTATTACAAACATAAACATGATTTATTAAATAAACTATTCCCTTAATACAACATGGATGATCTAGAGGTCTAGTGTCTTAGGGGATTAGGATCATTTCTTAACAACTTAAAACATGAAATACAATATCTTTATTGAAAAAATCCTTTACATGACCACTACATTCCCTCGTACTTAGCAATGCATGGGATAACCAGAGGACATGCATAAGAAAAGGGGTGAGCTATAAGGCCCAGTAAAGGAATAAACATGGAATACATGAGGAGTACAATACATGCTAGACAATAGGCATATCAATAAATCACAATAGAAACATGAACATAAATGCATGACAAATCATGATAATCATAACATGGAAATGTGGCAACAACACTTAACATTGAATTTGCATGAGCCAAGGCTCATTGGACATGGAGCATGAGTAAATACTCATTTTACATGAAGCACAAATAAACCCTCATTTCACTTTAATTAGCATGAGTTAAAACTCATTTCACATGACATATCATGATACTATACTTTACCCAATGCATTGGAGCGCTATAAGGGAGCACCCTTCTTAAACATTTCATTTCATTCATAAGTGTGGCACATGGATCATAAAACATGGATTCATAAAACATAATAATTTATTCCATGACAAAGTAATGTGGAATGAAACATTATAATCAATAAGTAAATGTGCATGAATGTGAATACCCTTGATAGATAAATGGGCATGGTATTCACTACACAATGCCATTGACTTAGAAAATCAGTGCAATTTCCACAGCGTAACGACGTGATATAAGAATTCATAAAAATGGTTGATGAGAGAGAACAGGGTGTCTCATCATATATACATGAAATGGACACTAAGGGGGTCATATAGATACATTTCCAAACAATTTTAATGGAATTTAGATTCATGATTCAAAAGAATTGCTTGAATGTAAATGAGGAGAGGGAAATTCCTTTCGGAATTTCATCATAGTAACGGATGTACATGGGTGGCATTTAATTAGAGAGAAAGGGGTCTACCATAATTAAAACATAAATAGGGCAGTATGGGGGAGGTTTGAGACCATACCCCAACATTTATAACTGAAATTAAAAGGGGCATAACTACTTAAAGAATATTGGACAAAAAAGAGAAAGGAAAAAACCCTTACTTGGAAGTGTGCTTCCAAAGGCTTGAGAGAGGCTTGGGAGAGGCTTCTTAGGAGCTTGGGGCCCCTTGGGAGGATTATAGAGAGAGTAGGGCAGAGTTTGGACGAAATACAAAGGCTTTGAGTGAGAATGAAATGGGTTCTTGGGTGGGTTTATATAGGAAAGGTGAGTGAATTCATAATTATTTAGGTTTGGGACCCCTTACATTAAACTAATCCAAACCACAAATATGCTCATGTTTTTTGCCCAAGGGTTTTGGAAAAGGGGAGAGGAAAACAATATTTTATAATGCCAAAGTCTGAAATTGTTAAAATAATGTGGTTTCTTATGTCGAGGTGAGTCACACTCCCATGGAAAATAATTTAAAAAGACAAGATGTTTAATAAGTCTCGAGGGGTCCATTAATGCTTGGTAAAATAAGTCAAAAAAACCCAAAATCACATTATTTTAATGGTAAAACATATATTTTCCGAAAATAAAGCTTATAGTATTTTATTACATCACTATTGGGTCATTATGAAGTCATAAAACACATTATATATTTAAAAGATATTTAATTTTTACCCAAAAATTTGAATGTCTCAGAAAATTATGAAAAATTCTACGTTGGATAATTTCGACGTCCTAATTCCAGAAATAAATTTTTTTATTTAAATAATTTTATAAATATGTTAATTTTCACTTTTAAAATAAAAACCGACATTTATAAAAAATTCACGGGTTTTGACAAAAATGGATTTGAAACCTTAATAAAAATTACAATCGCATTCATAAAATTATAAGATCATTTATATTTAATAAAAATTAAGTTAATAATAATAATAATATTTTATTCAAATAATATTTAATTCAACAATCCCTTAATTTAATAAAATATAATTATTAATTAAATATAAACTAAAAATACTATTTGTACTTTACAAAACTATTTACAATGTATCAATAATTAGAAGAAAGTATATTCATTATTATATAAAAAATAATGTACATGAACATAGTACTAGTGATTTGTTACATAACCCATTAAAACAGCCGCATAAGACCTGAGGGTAAGGTGTGCGATGGTTACAGACTCTTGGGGGGGGGCTCAGATAACATTGCTCGAGTTGTAATCTCTATCAAAATACACTTTTCCCGTAGACGGTATTGTTCGAGCTTGACATGATGAAGCTCAGCATGGGCTTGGTCAAGAGTGAAGCCCAAAGACACCACCTCTTTTCCGAGCTCCGAAAAATGGGCTTCGTGTAGAGCAATTCTACTGGATGAGGCTATCTCTTCATTTGTCTAAGTAAATTGGATTTGTTAAAGCCCTATATTTATACTAATCATGTGATCACTGTTCAATGGAAATAAAAGTAATGGTCACAATTCTTAACATAAAACCAAAGAAGTTGAAATTTTATATAAACATTTTACATAAAGAGACATTTAATTATATCAAGAGGGATTTCCATTAATGAACCTTTGGGTTACAATATCCACCCCTTAGGAAATTTGACCCTTGAAATTTCATTTTCCCACTCTAAAACAGATGTGGGTAACACAGCTTCATCGTTTCCTCTAATTCCCAAGACGCTTAATCATACTTGTGGTTTCTTTCACAACACCTTGACGAGGGCATTGTCTTATTTCGTAGAACATTTTGTCTACGATATAAGATCTTCACTGGTTGCTACTCATAAGAATGATCATCCTCCAACTGTACCACCTCAGAAGAGAGTACAGGTGAAGGGTCCAGTATGTACTTCCTTAAGAGGGATACATGAAAGCCATCATGTACTTTGGCCATGCTAGGTGGATGTGATAGTTGATAGGCCACAGCCCCGAAATGATCATGAATCTCAAAGGGGATGATGTACCATGGACTTAACTTCTCATTCTTTCCAAACCTCATGAACTTCTTCCACAGAGATATGCGTAGAAAAACTATGTCTCCAACTTTAAACTCATGGTCTCATAAATGATTATCTGCATAACTCTTCTTTCGACTCTAGGATTCCTTGATATGTTGTTGAATGGTTTTAACCTTCTCCACTATTTTTTCAATAATTTCTGGTCCAAGAAGCTTATGTTCACCAACCTCATCCTAACATGCCGGTGTTCTGCACCTTTTCCCATACAGGGCTTCATATGGTTCCATTTGGATGCTTGAGTGGAAACTGTTATTATAAGAGTACTCAACCAGAGGAAGATGTTGATCCCATCCTCATTTAATGTCCATTGAGCACACTCTCAACATGTCCTCAAGTGTTTGGATGATCCGCTCGGATTGGCCATCAGTTTGTCGATGATAGTTCGTACTGAAGTTCAGTTCAGTATTCAGAGCATGTTGAATACTCTTCCAATACTTAGAGGTGAATATTGGATCTCGGTCAGGCATAATAGATAGTGGTAATCCATGTAGCCTTACAACTTTTCTGATATATATCTATGCCAGTTGATCCAATGAGAAATCCTGCCAAATAGAAATTAAGTGTGCAGTCTTTTTAAGAAGATCCACAACAACCAAGATTTCATTGTTGCATTTGGATGTCCTCAGAAGTCTAGTGACAATGTCCATGGTGATGTTCTCCCATTTCCATTCTAGTATGGGAAATGGTCTAATCATCCCCTTAGACTTCTGCCTCTCTACCTTCACTTGCTAGCACACTAGGCACTTTGATGTATATTCAGCGATCTCCTTCTTCATATTATGCCACCAAATGTTTTCCCGGAGATCTCGATACATCTTTGTGCTCCCTTGGTGAATAGAGAAATTTGAACTATGTGCATCAACCAAAAGTTCCTTCTTCATCTCCAGACATGATGGAACACATAGTCT
The DNA here is from genome assembly GCA_963277665.1 of Viscum album. Taxonomy (NCBI): domain Eukaryota; kingdom Viridiplantae; phylum Streptophyta; class Magnoliopsida; order Santalales; family Viscaceae; genus Viscum; species Viscum album. The sequence goes on from CAUJRU010000170.1 coordinate 765,762, forward strand.
TTTCCCAAATCGCACAATTACTTCTTCAATAACATTAAACTCCAAGGATTTCCCTTTTTCGATAGCTTCCACTTTTTCTGGACATCCAACATCATCCTTTTGAGAATCGTTTAACCTTTCCAAAAAAGATAGTTGAGAAATAATTTTTGAAAGGATTGATGATTTTCCCTTCTTTATGATTTCCATGTCCATCTTCATCAAGTCTATGAAGATTGGATCCTTCTCAATTCTCATCATTAATAGAATCGCGGGGTCCTTTCTACTTAGGGCATCTTCCACCTTGTTCTCTTTCCTAGGGTGGTAATGTATTGAACAGTCATAATCCTTGATGAGCTCTATCAATCATATCTGGCGCATATTAAGCTTTTTCTGTGTGAATATATATTTAAGACTATTGTGGTCAATATATATCTCACGTTTCTCCCCATATAGATAATGTCGACAGATTTTCAAGGCAAAGATCACACCCACCAACTCCAGATCATGCGTTGGATAATTTTGCTCATGGATTTTCAACAACCTTGAGGCATAGGATATCACTTTATCATTCTCCATTAGAAAATAGCCTAAGCCCTTCTTCGAAGCATCACTGAATACCACAATAAGTTCACCACATGTGGGTAAAGTGAGCACGAGTGCAGTGATAAGCCTCCTTTTCAAATCCTTGAAGCATTCAGTGCATTCATCACTCCAAGAAAACATTAATCCCTTTCAAGTTATCTTGGTAAGAGGGTTGGACAATCGTGAGAAATTTCTCACAAATCATCGATAATATCCAGCTAACCCCAAGAAGATACAGATATCCATTACCGATGTTGGCCTCAGCCATCCATCAATTACATATGTTTTATATGGATCCAAAGATATCCCATTTATTGTGATGATATGGCCCAAGAATGAGACTTCCTTCAACCAGAACTCACACTTGTAGTACTTTGCATAAAACTTCTCATTGCACAAAGTCTCCAGTACAGTTCTTAAATGCTCCTCATGATCCTTCTTGGTTTTGAAGTATATTAGAATATCATCTATAAAATCTACAGAAAAAATTTCTAGGTAATCTCTAAAGACACTATTAATCATGTCCACAAATATTTTTGGGGAATTGGTGATTCGGAAAGGCATTACTATGAATTCATAGTGCCCGTATCTTGTACGAAAAGCAGTCTTGGGGACATCTTCCTTCTTCACCATTACTGGATAATTTCTCGATCGTAAATATACCTTAGAGAATTATTGTGCTCCATGCAGCTGATCAAACAAGTCATTGATCCGTGGTAGAGGATACTTGTTCTTTATCGTTATTTTTTAATGTTCACGATAATAGATGCAAAGCCGCATTGACCCATCCTTCTTCTTGACGAAGAGGACTGGTGCACCCCATGGTGAAGCACTTGGGCGTATAAACTCTTTATCCATATTCTCTAGTAGTTGTTTCTTTAGCCCTTTAAGCTCCATAACAACCATTCTATATGGAGTCTTGGATATTGGTAGCACCCCTGGTATAAGTTCAATTGAAAATTCAACGTTTCTTTTAGGAGGAATACTAGGCAGTTCTTCGGGAAACACTTCCACAAATTCCCTTATAATAGGAATTTCTTCAAGGATGGTTTCTTCCTTGGACCCAATCATCTGATCCAAATATGCGTTCTCATAGGGCAGTAATATCCATGATTGAGATGATGGATCTAAAGAAGATTCATCTTCCTTCTTACACTTGTAATGAATTGGGGGTCGACTCTCCATATGGAGTGTGATTTCCCTCTCTCGACTATTTATGTTGGCTCTATATAAGGAATGACAATCCATACCAAGAATTGCATCAAATTTTACTAGAGGGAGTATGATGAGGTTCTCTGGGAAATTCAATCCACAGATTACGAAAAGGGAGGAATTATATTCATGGGATTCAATGATTGCCCCATTTTCCATACTCACTGACATCTTCACTTCCATGATTTGTGGTGGTGCTGGGATTGTTCTACTACACATTCAAGATATAAATGAATGCGTAGAACCTGAATCAAAAAGTACGTTCACTATTCTTGAATGAATAACTAGTGTACCTATCCCAACTTCATTTTCGATGTTCACTTCCGTAGAAGTGATGGAAAAATCTCTTCCTTGCTGCCTTGGAGGTTGTTGGTTTCCTCTGAAAACTTTTGGATTAGGGAACTGATTTTCAAGATTCCCAGGTTCTTTTTTGCTATAGAAATGAACAACTCGTTGAGGTTCAAATGGAGTGTTCCTATCCTTTATCGTAGTCATGTGTCTTTCTTGCCGAAAGTTAACAGCTAGGTGCCCTTCTCTTCCACACCAAAAGCATTTCCTCGTCCCCTTGAGGCAATTTTTAAGGTGCTTCTTTCCGCACTTTTGGAAAGTGGGGTGATGGATCTTCTTAGCACTGTTGGATTTATCCATCACACCTCTAGCATTGAATTATACCTTATGCTTCTTGTCCCCATGAAATCCTTGTGATTCCCTGATCTCCATTTCAACCTTGAGGGCACATCAGACAATTTCCTCATAGTTGTCGAAGTCATGGATCACTAATGATTTCCGTAGGCTAGGCTTCAGCCCACCAAAGAAGCGGTAAACCTTGAATTTGGGGGTATCGACAAAGCCGAAAGCGTATCATGCAATCCTTGTGATGTTTGCCTCATACACTCCAATAGATTCTTCATCTTTTGTTTGATGGAAAGGAAGTCCCTTTCCATCATAAGCCGGAGGGTGCACGAAAAATATTTATCGAAATACATCTTCCGTAAATCCTTCCATTCCAACGCCTTGATCTCATTCTCAGGATTCGTATTTTTGATCAACATCCATAGTTGATCATCTTCACCCCACATACGTTAAGCCGATAGGAGAACATTCTCTTGTTCAAAATGTTGAAGGATGGAGAAGAACTTTTCAATTGATATAATCCATTGATCAGCGATTGTGGGACCAGATGATCCACTAAAAATAGGAGGCCTTTGTCTCATGAAGCTCTCATTAGCGACTTGTTCTTTCATAGCAGGGTTGAACATTCCTCTTGACCTGTGTTTCTATTGAAATAATGAGTTCTCTGAGAGGGAATCATGACAAAGTTCGTGATTCCCACTCCTATTTCATTGGGCATCTCATTAGTACATTCATCAAACTGATCTTCATATCGGTTATTAGACCAAGTCCTCCTATTACCGTCTATTGGCAGAAAAAAATTAATGTTAGGGGTAACATATAAAGGGTAATCCAAATACAAAAGTTAATCACTTATAAATTAAATTTTATTTCCTTAACTTATGAATCTATAGGCTTCAATATAGCTTTTAATGATCTACTTTCTAAAATATATTCTTAGGGGCATTTTTTAATATTACCATTATAAGGGTTCATACTAAGCTTGTGAATTTATCAAAACATATCCCCCGGGATTGTCGTAACCAAGAGTGCAGGAAGGCCCAATTTCATGCACGAGTTCCCATTCAAGTCTAGCTAAAAGTGGTGTTTTCGGGTTTTATCACTAGGATACATCTATGCCAGAGCCACCTCTACCTGCTCATATCCAGACAGGGATGTATTTGTTTGATAAACCACTTACTCAGTACTTACCAAAACATAGGTATGTTTTTATTATACAAAGACCAGTCTCCAAGTCTATACTAGGGTTTTCTAATCCTAATCCCAAAAGTAACTAAACCTCCCTATGATACCAACTATGACAACCCTGATTTTATTACAAACTTAAACATGATTTATTACATAAACTACACACTTGATACGACATAGAAGATGGAGAGTTATAGTGTCTTTGTGGCATAGGATCATTACATAACAACATAAAACATGAAATACAACATCTTTATTGAAAACTTCCTTTACATGACTACTACATTTCCTCGTACTTAGCATTTCATGGGATAACCTGAGGACATGCATATGAAAAGGGGTGAGCTATAAATCCCAGTAAGGGAATAAACATGGAATAAATGAGGAGTACAATACATGTTAGACAATAGGCATATCAATAGAGAACAAGAGAAACATGAACATAAAGGCATGATAAATCATGATAATCATAACATGGAAATGTGGCAACAACACTTAACATGGAATTAGTATGAGCCAAGGCGCATTGCACATAGAGAATGAGTAAATACTCATTGAAAATGAAGCACGAGTAAACCCTCGTTGAACTTGAATTAGAATTATTTAACACTCATTTCACATGACGTATCATGATACTATACTTTACCCAATGCATTGGAGCGCTATAAGGGCGCACCCTTCTTAGACATTTCATTTCGTGCATAAGTCTACCACATGGATCATAAAACATGGATTCATAAAACATATTCATTTATTCCACGAAAAAGGAATGTGGAATGAATCTTTAAAATCAATAAGTAAATGTGCATGAAGGTGAATGCCCTTGATGGAGAAATGAGCATGGTATTCACTACACAATGGAATTGTCTAAGAAAATTGGTGCAATTTAGGAAGCGTAACGGTGTGGTGTAAGAATTCAAAAAAATGGTTGATGAGAGAGAAATGGGTGTCTCATCATATTTATATGAAATGGACAGTAAGGGGGTAATATAGATACATGCCCAAACAACTGTAATGGAATTTATATTCATGATTCAAAATAATTTCTTGAATGTAAATGAGGAGAAAGAAATTCCTTTCGGAATTTCGGCATAGTAACGGGTGTACATGAAAGGCATTTAATGAGAGAGAAATGGGTATCCCATCATTCAACCATAAATAGGGAATAATGGGGGAGGATTGAAACCATAACCCAACATTTATAATTGAAATTAAAATGGGCTTAACAACTTAAAGAATATTGGACAAAAAAGAGAATGAAAGAAAAAACCTTTACATGGAAGTGAGATTCTAAAGGCTTGAGAGACACTTGAGAGAGACTTATTGGGAGATTGGGGCACATTGGGAGGATTACAGTGATATTAGGGCAGAGTTTGGATGAACTCCATTGTCTTTGAGTGAGGAGGAAGTGGGAGCTTGGGAGGGTTTATATAGGAAAGGTGAGTGGATTCTTTATTATTAATGTTTGGGACCCCTTACATTAACTAATCCAAACCACAAATTAGCTCATGTTTTTTGCCCATGGTTTTTGGAAAAGGGGAGAGGAAAAAAATATTTTATATTTCCAATTTCCGAAATTTTTAAAATAATGGGGTTGCTTATATGGAGGTGAGTCACACTCCCATGGAAAATAAATTAAAAAGACAAGATGTTTAATAAGTCTTGATGGGTCCATTAATGCTTTGTAAAATAAGTACAACTAACCCAAAATCACATTATTTTAATGGTAAAACAAATATTGGCCAAACATAACTCTTATATTATTTTATTACATCGCTATTGGGTCATTATGATGTCATAAAACACATTATATATTTAAACAGTATTTAATTTGTTCCAAAAAATATGACTGTCTCAGAAAATTATGAAAAATTCACCGTTGGATAATTTTGATGTCCTGATTCCAGAAATAACATTTATTTTATTTAAATAATTTTCTAAATATGATAATTTTCACTTTTAAAATAAAAACCGACATTTATTGAAAATTCAAGGGTTTTGATAATAATGGATTTCAAACCTTAATAAAAATTTCAATTGCATTAAACAAATTATAAGAAAATTTATATTTAATAAAAATTAATTTAATAATAATAATAATATTTAATTAAAATATTATTTAATTCAAAAATCCCTTAATTTAATAAAATAGAATTCTTAAATAAATAATAACTAAAAACACTATTTGTACTTTAAAAAACTATTTATAATGTATCAATAATGACAAGAAAGTATATTCATTATTATATACAAAAATAATGCACATGATAATAGAACTGGATATTTGTTACATAACCCCTTAAAACAGCCGCATAAGACCTAAGGGTAAGGTGTGAGATGGTGACAGACTCTTGGGGTGGCTAAGATAACATTGCTCGAGTGGTAATCTCTATCAACATCCACCTTTCCTATAGACGGTCTCATTCGAGCTTGACATGATGAAGCTCAGCTTGGGTTTGGTCAAGAACAAAGCCCAAATATGCCACCTCTTTTCCAAGATCCGACAAATGGGATTTTTATGGAGCAATTCTATTGAATGAGTCCATCACTTACTTTGTCTGAGTAAATTGGGTTTGTTAAAGCCCTATACTTATACTAATCACGTGATCACTGTTCAATGGCTATACAAGAAACAGTCACAATTCTTAACATAAAACCAAAGAAGTTCACAGTTTATATAAACATTTTACGTACAGAGACATTTAATTAGATCAAGAAGGATTTCAATTAATGAAACCTTGGGTCGTTACAATATCCCCCCATTAAGAAATTTCGCCCTTGAAATTTCCTTTTCCCACACTAAAACAGATGTGGGTAACTCAGCTTCATCATTTCCTACGATTCCCAAGTCACTTATTCAAACTTGTTCTTTCGCCACAACACCTTGACGAGGGAAATTGTCTTATTTTGTAGGACTTTTTCTCTACGATCTAAGATCGTCAATGGTTGCTCTTCATAAGAAATATCATCCTCCAACTGTACCACCTCAGAAGAGAGTACATGTGAAGGGTCCGATATGTACTTCCCTAAGAGGGACACATGAAAGACATCATGTACTTTGGCCATGGTAGGTGAATGTGCTAGTAAATAGGCCACATCACCGACACAATCAAGAATATAGAAGGGGCCGATGTACCTTGGACTTAACTTCCCTTTCTTTCCGAACCTCATGAACTTCTTCCACGGAGATATGCGTAGAAAAACCATGTCTCCAACTTTAAACTCAAGGTCTCGTCGATGATTATCTGCATAACTATTCTGTCGACTCTGGGATTCCTTGATATGCTGTTGAATTGTTTTCACCTTCTCCACCATTTTTCGACTATTTGTGGTCCAAGAAGCTTACGTTCACCGACCTCATCCCAACATGTCGGTGTTATGCACCGTTTCCAATACAGGGCTTCGTATGGTGCCATTTAGATGCTCGAGTGGAAAATGTTATTATAAGAGAACTCAACCAGAGGAAGATGTTGATCCCATCCTCCTTTAAAGTCAATTGAGCATTCTCTCAACATGTCCTCAAGTGTTTGGATAGTCATCTCGGATTGGCCATCAGTTTGAGGATGATATGTCATACTGAAGTTCAGTTCAGTATTCAGAGCATGTTGAAGACTCTTTCTAAACTTGGAGGTGAATCTTGGATCTCGATCAGACACAATAGATAGTGGTACTCCATGCAGCCATACCACTTCACTGATATATATTCGTGCTAGTTGATCCAATGAGAAATCATTCTGAATAGAAATGAAGTGTGTTGACTTTGTAAGATGATCCAAAAAGTCCTAGATTGCATTATTGCATTTGGATGTCCTTGGAAGTCCGGTGACAAAGTCCATGGTGATGTTCTCCCATTTCCATTATGGTATGAGAAATGGTTGCATCATCCCCTTAAACTTCTGCCTCTCTATCTTCACTTGCTGGCACACCAAGCACTTTGATGTATATTCTGTGATCTCCTACTTCATATTATCCCACAAAATGTTTTCTCAGATATCTCGATACATATTTGTTCTCCTTGGGTGAATAGAGAAATTTGAACTATGTGCATCATCCAAAAGATCCTTCTTCAGCTCCGGACATGATGGAACATAGTCTTTTCCCAAATCGCACAATTCCTTCTTCATTAACATTAAACTCCGAGGATTTCCCTTTTTTGATAGCTTCTACTTTTTCTTGAATTCCCACATCATCCTTTTGAGCATCATTTATCCTTTCCAAAAGAGATGGTTGAGCAATCAATTGTTGAATGATTGACAATGTTCCCTTCTTTATGATTCCCATGTCCATCTTCATCAAGTCTATGAGGATTGGATTTTTCTCAATTCTCATCATTGATAGAATCGTTGGGTCCTTTCTACTTATGGCATCTTCCACCTTGTTATCTTTCCCAGGGTGGTAATTTATTGAAAATTCATAATCCTTGTTAAGATCTATCCTTCTTCTCTAGCGCATATTAAGTTCTTTATGTGTGAATATATATTTAAGACTCTTGTGATCAGTATATATCTCACATTTCTCCCCATAGAGATAATGTCGCCAGATTTTCAAGGAAAAGATCACAGCCACCGACTCCTGATCATGCGTTGGATAGTTTCTCTCATGGATTTCCAACTTCCTTGATGCATAGGATATCACGTTATCATTCTGCGTTAGCACACAACCTAATCCCTTCTTCGAAGCATAACTGAATACCCCAAAAATTTCCCCACTTGTGGGTAAAGTGAGCTTAGGCGCAGTGATAAGACTCTTTTTAAACTCCTTGATGATTTATTCACATTCATCACTCCAAGAAAACTTTATTCACTTTAGAGTTAGCTTGTTAAGAGGGTTGTAAAATCATGAGAAATTTCTCACAAATCATCGATAATATCTAGCTAACCCCAAGAAGCTACGGATATCTGTTACCGATGTTGGCCTCGGCCACCCCTCAATTGCATCTTTTTTGGAGGGATTCACATATATCTCATTACTTGTTATGATATGTCCCAAGAATGAGAGTTCCTTTAACCAGAACTCACACTTTCTATACATTTCATAGAGCTTATCCTTGCACAATGTCTCCAGTACTTTTCTTAAATGCTCCTCATGACCCTCCTTTGTTTTTTAGTATATTAGAATATAATCTATAAACACTACCACAAATTTTTCTAGGTAATATCTAAAAACTCTATTCATTAAGTCCATGAATATTTTTGGAGCATTGGTAAGTCCAAAAGGCATTACTAGGAATTCATAGTTCCCATATCTTGTACGAAAAGCAGTCTTGGGGACATCTTCCTTCTTCACCCTTACATGATAATATCCCGACCAAAAATCTACCTTGGGGAAGTATTGTGCTCCATGTAGCAGATTGAATAAGTCATCGATCAGTGGAAGAGGATATATGTTCTTTATCGTGATTTTTTTAAGTTCATGATAATCGATGCAAAGTCGCATTGACCCATCCTTCTTCTTGATGAAGAGGACTGGCGCACCCCATGGTGAAACACTTGGGCGTATAAAACCTTTATCTAGATTCTCATGTAGATTCTTCTTCAGCTCTTCAAGATCCACGATAGCCATTCAATATGGAGTCTTGGATATTGGTAGCACCCCTAGTATAATTTCAATTGAGAATTCAATGTCTCTTTTAGGAGGAAGACCATACAGTTCCTCGGGAAACACTTCAGCAAATTCCCTCACAATAGGAATTTCATCAAGGATGGTTTCTTCCAGGGACTCAATCATTTGAGCTAGATATGTGTGCTTATAGGGCAGTAATATCCATGCTTGAGATGATGGAGCTAAAGGAGATTCGTCTTCCTCCTTACACTTGTAAAGAATCAGGGGTCGATTATCTATATTATGTGTGATTTCCCTCTCCCGACAATTTATGTTGGCTATATATAAGGAAAGTAAATCTATGCCAAGAATTACATCAAATTACACTAGAGGGAGTATGTCGAGGTTCACCGGGAAATTCAATCCACATATTATGACAGGGGAGGAGTTATATTCATGGGATGCAATGATTGCCCCATTTTCTGTATGCACCGACATCTTCACTTCAATGATTTTTTGTGGTACTGAGATTGTTCTAAAAAACATTCTAGATATAAAAGAATGTGTAGAACCTAAATCAAAAAGTACATTTGCTATTATTGAATGAATAACTAGAGTACCTGTCACCACATCGTTTTTGGAGTTCACTTTGGAAAAAGTGATTGCAAAAGCTCTTCCTTGCTGCCTTGGAGGTGGTTGGTTGCCTCTAAAAACCTTTGGATTAGGGCACTGGTTTTCAAGATTCCTTGGTTATTTGTAGTTGTAGCAATGATCAACTCGTTGAGGTTCGAACGGAGAATTCCTCTCCTCTGTCGCAGTCATGTGTCTTTCTTTACGATAGTTACTTGCTAGGTTCCCTTCTCTTCCACACCTAAAGCATTTCCTCGTCCCCTTGAGGCATTTTCTAGGGTGCTTCTTTCCGTACTTTTGGAAAGTGGGGTGCTGGATCTTCTTAGCACTATTGGATTTGTCCATCGGACTGCCAGCATTGAAGTCTACCTTATTCTTCTTGTCCCCATGAAACCCCTGTTATTCCGCGATCTCCATTTCAACATTGGGGGAACATCGGAAAATTTCCTCATAGCTGTCGAAGTGACAGATCACTAATGCTTTCCGTAGGCTAGGCTTCATCCCACCAATGAAACGGTCAACCTTGCATTTGGGGGTAACGACAAATCCGGAAGTGTATCGTGCATGCCTTGTGATGTTTTCCTCATACACTCCAATAGATTCTTTGTCTTTTTTCTTGATGAAAGGAAGTCCTGTTCTATCTTAATATGGAGGGTACGCGGAAAATATTTATCGAAAAACATCTTCTGGATATCGTTTCATTCCAACACCTCGATCTCCTCCTGAGGCTTCATATTTTTGATCAACTTCCACCATTGATCAGGTTCACCCTCCATCTGATAAGCCGCTAGGAGAACCTTCTCTTATTCATAACATTAAAGGATGGATAAGATCTTTTCAATTGAGTAGATCCATTTTTCAGCGATTGTGGGATCAGATGATCAACTAAAAGTAGGGGCCTTTGTCTCATGAAGCTCTCGATAGCAACTTGTTCTTTCTTAGGGGGGGAGGGGGTTGAACGTTCCTCTTGACCCCTGTTTCTATTCAAACCTTCAGTTAGTTGAGAGAGAAGCAGGACAATGTTTGTGGTTCCATCTCCCATTGGATTGGGCATCTCATTAGTATAGTCATCACACTGATCTTCACATCGGTTGTTAGCCCGATTCCTCATATTACCAGCCATTGGCTGGAATAAAATGAAAGTTAGGGGTTACACATAAAGGTTAATCCAAAGACAATAGTTGATGACTTATAAATTAAATTTTATTTCCTTAACTTATGAATCTATAGGCTTCAATCTATGCTTTTCATGATCTACTTTCTAACATATATTCATAGGGGAAATTTTTTTATATTTTTTTAATAAGGGTTCATACTAAGCTTGTAAATTTATCAAAACATATCCCCCGGGAGTGTCATAACCAAGAGTGCAGCAAGGCCCGTTGTCGTGCACCAGTTATTATTTGAGTCTAGCTCAAAGCGGTGTTTTTTGGTTTTACCCCCAGGATACATCTGTGCCAGAGCCACCTCTACCTGCTCGTATCCAGACATGGACATATTTGTTTGATAAACCACTTTTTTAGTACTTACCAAAACATAGGGATGTTTTTATTATACTTAGTCTTGGATCTAAGGCTTTACAAGGGTCTTATAATCCTAATCCCAAAAATAACTAAACCTCCCTCTCATACCAACTATGAAAAACCTACTTTTATTATAATCTTAAACATGATTTATTACATAAAATATTCACTTGATACAACATGGATGATTGAGAGTTCTAGTTTCTTTGGTTCTTAGGATCATTACATAACAACTTAAAACATGAAATACAACATCTTTATCGAAAACTTCCTTTACATGACCACTACATTTCCTCGTACTTATCATTTCATGGGATACCCTGAGGACATGCATAAGAAAAGGGGTGAGCTATAAATCCTAGTAAGGGAATAAACATGGAATACAAGAGGAGTAAAATACATGTTAGACAATAGGAATTTCAATAGAGAACAAGAGAAACATGAACATAAAGGCATGATAAAGCATGATAACCATAACATGGAAATGTGGCGACAACACTTAACAAGGAATTAGTATGATCCAAGGCTCATTGCACATGGAGCATGAGTAAATACTCATTGCACATGAAGCAAGAGTAAACCCTTGTTACACTTGAATTAGAATGAGTCAACACTCATTGATCTTGACATATCATCATACTATATATTACCCAATTCATTGGAGTGCTATAAGGGGGCACCCTTCGTAAAACATTTCTTTTCAGGAATAAGTGTGCCACATGGATCATAAAACATGGATTCATAAAACATAATATTTTATTCCACGAAAAAGGAATGTGCAATGAAACTTTATAATCAATAAGTAAATGTGCATGAAGTTGAATACCATTGATGGAGAAATGGGTATGGTATTCACTACACAATGGTAGTGGCTTAGAAAATCGGCGCACTTTCGGTAGCGTAACAGCGTGATGTAAGAATTCATAAAAATGGTTGACGCGAGAGAAGGGGTGTCTCATCATATTTACATGAAATGGAAAGTAAGGGTGTAATATGGATACATGTCCAAACAATTGTAATGGAATTGATATTCATGATACAAAATAATTTCTTGGATGTAAATGAGGAGATGGAAATTCCTTTCTGAATTTCAGCATAGTAACAAATGTACATGGGAGAAATTTAATGAGAGAGAAAGGGGTATCACATCATTCAAACATAAATAGGGCATTATGGGGGAGGTTTGAAACCATAACCCAACATTTATAATTGAAATTGAATGGGCCATAACAACTTAAAGAATATTGGACAAAAAAGAGAAAGAAAGAAAAAACCCTTACTTGGAAGTGTGATTCCAAAGGCTTGAGAGAGGCTTGAGAGAGGCTTCTTGGGAGCTTGGGACACCTTGGGAGGATTCTAGAGAGAGTATGGTAGAGGTTGGACGAACTCCAAAGGCTTTGAGTGATGAGGAAGTGGTAGATTGGGTGGGTTTATATAGGAAAGGTGAGTGAATTCTTTATTATTTAGGTTTGGGACCCCTTACATTAAACTAATCCAAACCACAAATCAGATCATGGTTTTTGCCCGTGGTTTTTGGAAAAGGGGAGAGGAAATCAATATTTTATATGGCCAAAGTCCTAAATTCTTAAAATAATGGGGTTGCTTATGTGGAGGTTAGTTACACTCCCATGGAAAATAATTTAAAAATACAAGATGTTTAATAAGTCATGAGGGGTCCATTAATGCTTTGTAAAATAAGTCAAACAAATCCAAAATCACATTATTTTAATGGAAAAACTTATATTGCCCGAACATAAAGCTTATAGTATTTTATTACATAACTAATGGGTCATTATGATGTCATAAAACACATTACATATTTAAATGGTATTTAATTTTTACCCAAATATTTGACTGTCTCAGAAAATTATAAAAAGTTAATCGTTGGATAATTTCAACATCCTTATTCCAGAAATAGAATTTATTTTATTTAAGTAATTTTCTAAATATGTTAATTTTCACTTTTAAATTAAAAACCGACATTTATCGAAAATTCACGGGTTTGGACAATAATGGCTTTCAAACCTTAATAAAAATTACAATTGCATTCATAAAATTATAAGATCATTTATATTAAATAAAAATAAATTTAATAATAATAATAATAATATTTTATTAAAATATTATTTAATTCAAAAATCTCTTAATTTAATAAAATAGAATTCTTAATTAAATAATAACTAAAATCACTATTTGTACTTAAAAAAACTATTTACAATGTATCAATAATGACAAGAAAGTATATTCATTATCATATATAAAAAAAATGTACATGAACATAGTACTAGCTATTTGTTACATAACCCCTTAAAACAACCGCATAAGACCTAAGGGTAAGGTGTGCGATGGTGACAGACTCTTGGGGTGGCTCAGATAACATTGCTCGAGTGGTAATATCTATAAACTTCCACTTTTCCCATAGATGGGTCTCGTTCGAGCTTGACATGATGAAGCTCAACTTGGGATTGGTCAAGGGAGAATCCCAAAGACGCCACCTCTTTTCCGAGCTCTGACAAATGGGCTTCATATGGAGCAATTCTTCTGAATGAGGCCATCACAACCTTTGTCTGAGTAAATTGTATTTGTTAAAGCCCTATAATTATACTAATCAGGTGATCACTTTTCAATAGCTATAAAAGCAACGGTCACAATTATTAACATAAAACCGAAGAAGTTTAAATTTTGTATAAAATTTTTACATAAAGATATATTTAATTAGGTCAAGAGGGATTTCCATTAATGAAACATTGGATCGTTACAAATCAGCACTAGTTTCCTGTTGTGGTTTGTCTGGGTCTTCTTTACATTTAATAATTGTCTTGCAAAGTTTTATTTTGAGAATTGTGAAAAGTTGAAATTGAAATGGAAATGACCATGTTTTGATTGTGTTCTTTGTTTCCTTGTTCCTTAGTGTTCTCCCCCAAGAATGTTTGATGGATGCCCAAGGTGTAGCTTTAGGTGGTGCGCCCCTAGCGAATCCTCCAGTTGATCATCCTGTAGACTATGTTGTGGAGTTCTGGAAGTTGAACCATCCTCTCTTTTATGGACAAACTGAGCCTCTTGAGGTAGAGGAGTGGTTGCAGAAGATTGAGAGAAAGGTCAGTTTCATTGGGATGCCTGAGTTGTTAAAGGTGAAGTTGGCTACCTTTATCCTTGAAGGCCTAGCTTGGAAATGGTGGAAGTCCATGTATCAGAATAATCCTCGGGAAGATCTAACATCGGAGTATTTCAAGTCATCTTTCATCCAACAACACTTTTCTGAGTGGAAGAAGCTGAGGAAGAGGATGGAGTTGTGTTGTCTTCAGCAAGGCATTGAATTGGTACTAGAATTCTATTGACTTTTCATAGACCTTGTTCTGTAAGATCAGTGGTTTGTTGAGAATGATCCCGGGAAGGCTTGACAATTTGAGTTTGGACTCTGACCTGAGCTGTGATCAAAAGTGGAAGATCTCAACCTAACAACCTTCTTAGATGTTGTGGGGAAATCCTTTTTGGCTGAAGCTAGGTTAATAGGAGGACTTGTGGTGGCGAATCCTCCAGCTTTGGGAAGCAGTGCAGAGGTTGGTGATAAGAAAAATGAGAAGCGACCTGATGATGGCTGTTCTGGAAGAGGAATCAAGAGGCCTCCAGACCGCCAATATTTTTCTCCATAGTGAAATGTTTTGATCTGTCACCAGTGTAGTAGGTAGGTTCATAAGAGGCCGACATGTCGGAGTGCTTTGAGACCCTGCCTCACATGTGGATGTTGGGGTCACTTGCAGCGATTCTGTCGTGGTGTTTCCAAGATGCACGATGAAGCTAGACCTGGCTCGTTGAAGGTCACCTCATCCCGTCAGTAGGAGTAGGGAAATGATTGGGGATCAGTTTGAGGTTTTCTCCTTGTAGTGTTTCTTGGGTGTAGTAATCATCTCCTGTAGAGGTTTTTGGTGTTACTTTTCTTTTAGTCGTAAGAATGGTTGGGGTTGAACCTCTTAGAAACTTTTATTTTATTGAATGTGTGTTTGGTGAAATTCTGGTTTGTGTGTTATGTTTGGGAATTTCTGAAGCCTTACTGCGTGGAAGGAGATGCTTCAATCATTGGTGCTCCCGCCATAGGCCCCTTAGGGAAGATGGTGCGTAGTCAGAAGAACCCCAGTGGTGGAGAAGGGTCTTGGATTAATCTTTCTATTTAGTGCATCATGGTTTTTTCTCTTCTGAGGGTGTGAAGTTTTTAGGGTAGCAATGATGGTAGTTTTGATACTCTATCGGTTGTGCCCTTCACTTCCGTCCCCTACCCTTTTGGTGGGGTTTCAGGTTCGTGTGGAAATATTTCATGTTTGGTTGATCTCGTCAGTCCTTATGGTGGGGAGACCCATCATGGGTCTCGTTGAATTCAATTTGGCTTCATTCTTATGGTGGGGAGTCCCTTCAGGCCTCCTCATGTTAGTATCAGAGTTTCTTTCATGTATCTTTTGGTGGTAGGGGGTCTCGTGCTGAACCACCGAATCCTGATTTTTTCCTCTTGAGTAGACTTTGATATTGGAGTACACCCAACAGTTTCGTCGGACTAAGATTATACTGATAAGTCTCAGAGGTGATTTAAGTTTGTTTTTTCCTTGTTTGAATCATCTAGTTTGGGTTCTTGCATGGTGATGATTAAGGTGATATTGTTTTAATAATGAGTTTTGTGTCATGGGTTTTCAGTGTATGTTTGGATCGATCAATTGGAGGCACTTAAACTTTTGGGGGTTGAGTGTAACTTAAGGAGTTTCATCTTTGGGTCTTGATCTTGTCGTAGATTTCCGGGGGTGGAAAGCATTATGGTGGGTAGAATTGTCACACCCCGACCTATCTTTTATTTTATCTTATCATTTTATTTGACTTTTAAATTTTTGTTGGAGGTTCGGGTTGAGTCTTGGATGAGAAACTTTTGAGTTATGCTAAAATTTGCATGTTTCGGGTTCGACAGCATTGGGCGTACAAGCAGAGTGCATCTTGGAAACGCCGCACGGATTAGCCCAGGCAGTGACACAGTCCACCTACCTTCAGAAATTTAAGATGGGTAAAGTTTCTGACTTATTGTGTTATTTAAAATTATTAAAAATATCACCAATATTATTTTTATTAGAAATGAAATAATTGTCATTATTTTCACCATTATCAATGATTATCGATCCTGCAAATTAACCGCATAGTTTCTTGAAATAAAAAAGGATGTGAATAAATTAACGATGAAAAAAATATTATTAGTGTTGCATATGATAATAATAATAATATTATTTTTATTAATTATGTTCTTATTTATTTTTGTAATTATAAAAAAAGAATTATTATTATTATTATTATTAAAGAGGTTTTTATAATTATTAAGTGTATTATAACTTTTTTGTTATTTTTATTAATGTTATTATTATTATTATTATTATTATTATTTTCTTCTTATTAATTTTTATGTTTAATTTTTGTTATTATTATGGATGAATGTTTTACATTGTTTTATTCATTTGTTTTGTTTTATTTTTATTTCTTTTATTTACAGAACCCTAATCTATGCGGCTCCCCCAATCTCCGCGCGCCGCTAACCCTCCCTTCTCTTCTTCTCTTTGCGCAGTAGCTCCTCCTGCCCAGTCGCGCACCCACCAGTAGCTGTCCTACCTACCTCACCTACGCCTTCCGCCAGACCAGCCGGCCTCCTTCCTTGCACCGTTGACACCCCCAACGCCATTTCCCCCTTCCCTGCACCACCTCACTCTAGCCAAAACTCTGTCGTGGCACAAACACACTAACCCACATCTCTCCCTCTCCCCGTCGCCTCCCTCCTCCTTCCCTCGGACAACAGTGCCGCGCGACTCGTGACCTTGCCTGCATCACCCCAGAACCCTCCCCTTTTCCATTGGCCTGCACATCGCCATCCCTAGCATGCTCCCTACTAAGCGCACACCAGCACCCTCGGCCTCCCTGTTCAGATACCCCACTCTATTCCGGCTTAGCGATGCCTTTCCCATCTTCCCCAAGCTAGCACACCTACTTTTCGTGAACCAATCTTCGGTGCTAGCCCGCACCGAACCAACACCCGTGTTTCTGTCCATTTGGTATTGATAGTGTAGGCAGAGGAGAAAAACTGCTTTTGCGCCATCATGTTCTCCCAATTGTCGAAGTGTTATGGTTATGGTTGAAGGATGTTTTCATTTTTGGCATGAGTTCTTCAACTGCTGCATATCGAGGAAGAATTTGTGGGTTATATGAAGCCAGGTTGCTGGTGCTGGTTCGAAAGTACAACTACTATTTTTAATCCTTGTTCAAGATCGAGTCATATATTTCTTTACTGGTTTTCAAGACACATGGTTCGATTACATTTCATGTAATTTTGATCATTTATTTTTTCTCTATATGTAACAAACTTTCCCTTCATTACTCTAGCCAAACAGAAGAGGTGTCGTGCTCTGAAGTCATCCCCCTTTGCTATACTAGCCACATACTCCTTCTTTTAGACCTCTTTTCAGGTTCTGCAGACGCGCCAGATCTCTTTCTAGCCGCACGCCCTCTTGGCGTGCGTCTTTTGATCTGCCACACGTCGTCTGGCCGGCCTCGCCAGTTCAACGTGCACGCTTCCTGCCAACGCGCCTCTAGTCCGGCCATCGCGCACCCTCCCAGTCATGTCTCTCTCTTCACTCGCATCCTCGCTGGTCGTTTCCTCTTTCGCGCAATCCCTTTGATCGAGTTCACCCCCACTGGCTTTGCCGCCTTCGTGCAGTATCTCCTACACTGATGTTCTTGTGAGGTATGTGCTATCTTTTGTTTTGATTATTTCAAATTAGTGTTTATGTTTGTTTGTAGTTATTTTTGTGGTGTTAAATTGTCGGGTTATTTCTGGTCAGTGTTTCTATATTTTATATTATTTTACTTTTTTTGAAGATCTTTGGTGAGGTATTTCCACGATATTACAGACGCTAGCAAGTTGCGTGTGCTTATGCAAAAGTGTGAGACGTGTTGCATCGTCATAATTAAGTTGCATGTCGAGGTAGGTCCCCCACTGCACTCTCCTTTAAATTTAAAATTTATTAATTGCTTGATATTTTATTAATTTTAATAAATGGGAAATAATTTACGATAATTAATTTTTAAATGGTTATTTGGTGTAAAAAGACCCATTTATTTTATACAGGACACTTGAAAATTTTTCTTGACGAGCGGACACCCAGTAGTGAAACAATGATCGTTTATCCTTTAAACATAATTCACAGAATTTTAAATGTAGCTATGGTTTGTTGATAAGTGATTTATTTTGAAGTGAGAACAAATTTTTTGGTTATTTTGAGAAATGAGGATTTTCCATAAAATTGGTGAAGGCCTGTTTGGCACTTTAATAAAATAAATTATTTTCGAAAACTCTTTTTTGAGTGACTGAGATGAGATATTTGGTGTATGTTGACTGCATAATTTGTGTGTGATGGTTGTACTTCTTTATTGAATTTGTTGACTCACCCCTTTTCCTGTTTATTATATGTGTTGACAAGGGAACTTGGAATAGTAAGTGAATATTCTGAGAACAATTGCTGCACTAGTTTAGATTATGCATTGGCTAGTGGCCCCTAGTACGGATGACACTCTGCTAGGGGATTGGGCACCTCGGTTAGGCTATGTAGGGAAACATTGGGTGTTAGGGCGTCATGACGTCATCAATAGTAGGCATTCCTTCGGGATGAGTCATATGTATAGTATGTTATGGATTGTTCACGAGCTCCTAGGTTCGACCCATGTTCTCTTTTAGTGTTCATTTGTATGTGGCAGCCGATTGAGAAGTCTAGTTCAGTATTTGGCCCCATGTGACACTTTTTCCAGTACCCTTGGTGTGTGTTGTGTGTTTTTTGTGGTTTTCCATTTAACCAAAAACTAAAATTTGGATTTCTAAATTGTTCGCAAAATGTTTTAAAAGGAAACACATCTAGTTCTTCCAAAGACTAAACTTTTTTTTTTTAATTTAAAAGGGCAATGGACTGATACTTGTTTTAGAAATGAAAGTGTGCATGGAAACCAATAATTTATATAATTTAGTTCAAACCTGAAATTAATAAATTCTTTATTTAATGGCATGTGCATTGGGAATAGAATTAGTTGGGCCTACCTACTGAGTTTTAATACTCATGCCTATAGTATTTTCCTTTTCTTAGTTTCTATTGCAGGTTGACTTGAGCTTGTTCTCTATGGGTGAGACTTGGTTGTGTTGTGGAGGGTGACTCTCAAGTTCACGAGGAGTTTTGGACGTGGATAGGTTAGTTTGTTGTTGTTGGTATTTTTCTGGTGTCGTTTAATTATTTTTCATTTTTTTCTTTCTGCTGCTCTATTTATTTTATCAGGAAAAATCGTTCCCTCTTGCTCTCTTTTGATGCCCCGGTGCTTGTTGCTAGCCCTGGAGGACCAGGAATGCCTCTTGGCCAATGTCGCGGGCCGACTCGGGTGACCAGTTCAGTGTTGACCCGGGATGGTTCATGACATGATTATTTTATAATTTAATAACAATGATTTAACCACTATATAATATATTAATGTACCCTTGACCAAGGGAAAGTAAAAGGTAAAGGGGTTGTTATCTCACCTTCAATTATGTGAGATTTCCATTATTCGCCACTTATTTATTGGATGTGGTGTATTTTGTACTAACATTTGATATATATTATCATAATTCTCTTTATATTCATGTTATTATGTGATTCATTTGGTGATTTTTAACTTTTGGTCATACAACTTGATTGATTACAAAAAAGCAAGGGTCTCTCATCTCACTTTTTATTCCCATGAGATTCCTGCTATATTAGACACTATTTCCTTTTGTGTGGCATTTGTATTATCCATGATTGTATTTTGGGTGTAATATACTTTAATTTATGAGTATTTACATCTTCATTGTATGATCCTTCTTTAATGGGTTTCATGTTTCATAATTTACCCAATCGGTAAGGGAATTGCAGATTTCAATTTCCACTCAATGGTTTTACGCATACTTCATTGATTATTTTACTCCAATATTATGTGTGGAATAAATATTTATTATTTATGTAGTAATTTTAACTCCCCTTTGTGTGGATATAATTTTGATACACATAATAACTCCATTGATAATATCTCAAGTCATTCATATAAATTTGATCTTAACTTAATTTCCGACCATTGAGTTAAACATCCAAGTCATTGGGATTGTTTTTACAAGAATATTTGTGAATGTCCTCTGATTGATTTACACTGAATATCTAATCATATTGAATGTATTTATATTTTTCACACATAATTATGTCATTTAATTATCCTTTACCTAAGGATACTGTCTTTATAAGGGATTTTATCTCAATTTACACTCCATTGAGACTTCGTTGTTGTTATGCACTAATTCACTTATATATGGTGTATATACTGTCCTTTGACAAAGTATATAAAGAAATATTTTAATCTCAGGGTATTTAAAACGATTTCATTACCTCAATTATTTGTATTCAAACGTCTCTCATTTGGATAGTAACTCTAAGTAAAATACAATTTTAAGTGTTTTAAAATTTTATTCTTCTAAATCTTTTTCATTAATGTCCATGTTTTAAAAATGTCTTTAAAGTTTTATTTATATGGAAATTAATGTTATAAAATTAAAATTTATTTTAATATTATCAAAGTGGTATCGAAAACTTTGATTCAAAAATATATTTTTAAATGATATCTTGATAAATAGTGTGACTTTTAAATATTTTCAAGAAAAAGGGGGATATTTCACTCAAATAGTTTTGATGATTATTTTTATCTATGTCAATATCCTTTATTATTATAGATTAAGGTTGATCTGTTACAATACAATATTTCATATTGTATTGAATGATTCAAGTTTGAAAGTGGATGTGCTATTTTTATACCATTCATGGATTTAGGATAAAGTATTGAAATTTCATATGCTAGTTTTAATACGAATGTTTATGTTATGTTTCAAACTTTTCATACGAGGAATGCATTGGAATTAGTAAGTGCCGGATGGAGCCTGCTATAGCTCCTCGATGCATCAGTAGTTCTCATGATACAAAATAGTGTCTTGTCATAAGGCCTTGAAAAAATATTATTTGTGTTCTTGGAACAAGGCCTTGACTATGTGGTTATAAAGTCTAGCATTATGAATTCCATCATTATGAAAGTGGCTATTGATATTGCCTGTGATTATTATACTAGTAGAATATCCATGTGAATAAGTAAATGGAGTTATTTTATTTTATATTTGATATATTATTCTGAAGTTAATGTTTATAAGGATTTAGTTTTAGTCTTATACATTGCCTTAAATTTCTATACTTATTTATGAAATTTTATTACTTTATTGTTATCCTTACTGAGCATCTGAGCTCACCCCTTTATATGTTTTATTATTCCCAGGATGTGAAGAAGTATATTATGACTGACTTACAGGGATAGTCTGTGGGATCTCAGGGTTGTCTATAGAAACAATGTTGTTGTACTTTTCCATTTTATGATGTAATGTAAACCATACGAATGTATCTAGTACTTCCAATGCTAATAAACTAATCGGCCTTTCAAGACATGATCTTTTGTGATCATGCCAATGATACATAATAACGCCCGGACTCTGGGCTTCTGGGGTCGGGGCATTACAGTTGGTATCAGAGGATGTTTAGCAGAAACCATGGAATATAGATTTAGATAAACTTTGATTATAAAACATTACCCTAAGACAGACCTTGAGGATTAGTATAGAAGAACTTCCTAGAATTTTTGTATTGTAGAGATCATCTGGGTTTTCTAAAAAATACATCTCTACTTGGATACGAGCAGATAGAGGCGGCTCTGGAACAGATGTACCTAGAAGTGAAAACTCCGACATGGAGTTTCAGGCTTAACCCGAGGTATCTTGGTACATGACAACGGGCCTTGCTGCACACTTGGTTATGACACACCCATGGGATATGCTTAGGATAATTCACATTTTCTTTACAACCCGATTTGAATGATTATAATATAAGATGAGAATAAATAACCTTCATTAATACTAAGGAGTTTCAGATTGAAAATAAGGTGTTATGAAATTCTCTAAATGATTTTATGACTCACACAATGCTTTCTTGGGTTAGTCAATGGCTGGATTCCAAGGAAGTCATAATAACATTGAAAATGATGTACAAGGTGGACACGGTGGAGGAAATGAGCAACAGAATGGAATGTCTATTGGTGTAAACGATATTGTGTTCATGCCAAATTATTTTTCCAAAAATATGATCAACAACATATATATTAAACAACTCTTGGACTCAAAAAAGAAGATAAATTCAATGAATATTATGTGCTCCAGTAGTGGAGACCATGGAGAAAAGAAAGTTGAATTTCCATCATGTAGGAAATGTGGAAGGAGACACCTACAAAAGTGTCTTAATGGAACACAGAAATGATTTATGTCTGGGAATGAAGGACATAAATTAATGAATTGTAGAGGAAAATGAAGAGTATTACGGAAGAAAATAAAAATGATCCCAAGAATTTATTTATATTCATTTTACGTAAATGTAGGGGACCTGGTATTTACCTGAGTGAATGCCCTATTCTATATGATAACCCTTTGGTCAAGGAAGAACCTATGTGGAAATAAATGGATGGTCAAATGTTTAATATTATTAGTGCTCTTTGTTTATGGGATTACTTTGGAAGACATTTCTCTTATGTGTAACCCTGCTGTTTATTATGTGAAAATGCTATTTTAGGAATAATTGTGTTTTATATTGTTGATATAGTTATAAATAACCATTTGTGTTTATATGATCCTTGAATTTGAGGCCATTACATGTTATTAAATTTTGTGATGAAAATGCCAGATATGAGATAACATTTGTGGTGAAATTATGTTATTATGATTTTTAGGAATTTATCTAATTTTGGGAATGTTATAAAATATAGTTTTTTTGAAAAAGGACAACAAGTAGACCGTGTGACAACCCATCGCCTCGGAAAAAGCTACAGGAATCGAACCCACAACCATAGTTCGATTGGGATTTATCACCTACCACTGGACTACGTGTAGTCCCTGGTTAGTGTGACTAATTCTTTTTAGTTAAATGATTTTATTGATCAATAATAAGATGATTTGGGATCTTATGTATTATCAAATGGATATACATAGTATAGGAAAATTATTTAGGGATTAAGTGATAAATTTTATTTTGGGAGAAGTTCGCTCTGTTGAGAACACTATATGCCAAAGGAAAATAGAATACTGTTGGATGTTATTTTATGATTAATGGTAAATTTTTATGTATGTTGGAATTGTGGATTTATAGATATTTGGGTTATTTATGGAAATGATTAACCTATCATAGATAATATGTGAATAGGTTAATTACTTTTAAGTATATCACTTTAATAGTAGTCAATGTTATTTGGAAATACAATTTAACATGCATGACCAAGTAATCAAATAATTCTATGTTTTGGGTTTGAATATTAGTTTAGATTATATTGATGGATTTTATGGACAACTGTTTATTGAATGGTATGTATTGAACTTCAGGTATTGATGGTTTAATTTTAGAAATTAAGATATGTATTTATTTCTCTAAAGGATTATCATTTTTTGGGATCATCTGATCTTATACTAACAATTTTGGTTTTGTTTAATCTGTTAATAAAAGGTAAATATATATAGTTTATCCTTTCTAGATTATGTTATTCTCTAGATGTTGATTCTAGCGCTTCAAGTGTGACCAGGTCATCTTGAATACTCATCATTTCAAAAAAAAAAGATAAGGTAGTTGTAGAAATTTATTAAAGGACGAAACATTACTTAAAAAGTAAGTATATCTCTTTATGTTCTTAGTCAATCTCATAAATAAATTCCTCAACGTTATGAAATAGAACTTATAACAAACAACATTATCTGTTTCCTTTTTCTACAAGGAAACTAATGAATGTTTGTCTCATCGCAAGTTTGTGGTTTTCTTATTGTTAACATTCTCCTAATCATGTTTTCTATCACTCTCCACTGGAACATAACACTTATTTTGTCTTCCATGTCCATGATTTCCTATATGGAATCCTAGTGTGGGTTATCTCGGGTGACCTTTTTACTTCTCTTTCAATCTTTTAAAGAGATAGTTATATTGACTCTTTTTCCGATGTGGGAATTTCAATGAAGTTTCCAAGACCAATTTTAATATTGTGAGGATGAAATTTCCAAAAGTGGGGAAGAATGTAAAACCCTAATATTTCATAGTATGTTATTTTCTTTAATTCAATAGCTTGTGTTACACGCAACACCGAGTTCGAGGGCACAACGACTTACCAAACTAGCCCTTCAAAAGCAGTTATGAATAGTGTTAACTGAAATTTGAATTTTATATACTCCATATAATTTTATAATGCATATTTTTTGTTTCATAGACATAATATTAGAACAAATTCATTTTTTCATATAAAAGAAGTATTTTTCAAAAAATGCAATTTTACCACCTTTTAATGGAAAAACCATTTTAATACCAATATTTGACACTTTTATATATTCAATTTAATGAAATTAAATTCTTATTTATAATTGGGACATAAAAATTTATTTTGGATAAATTTTTGGTCATTTTCTAATAACTTTTATATTTTGATGAATACAGAAAATAGTAAAATTTTAATTGAAAACAACTTTTTTAATAGAAATAATTCATAGTGTCAAATTATGTATTACAATGGTTTGGATGTATAATTAGATTATTTTTTTATCATTTAATACAATTTCGGTGATTATAAGTAATTTCACATTAAAATTTGACATAAACACATGTCAATCTATTAATAGTTTTTAATTTTTAAAAACCCATTTTCGATTTTGACAACATGGATTAATTTTAAATTAATTAATGAAACCTATATATTTTGAATTTGTTAAAATATAATTCATTTTATAATTTGGAATATCAAAGTTATCGTAGGGTAAGCTTTTGGTATTTTTCTGAAAACATTCTATTTTTGATGAATAGTTAAAAACACTACGTTATAGTTTTAAACCTACTTTTTATTTAAATAATTATTTATTTTATTTAAATTTATTTTAAGTCAAAATTGATATATAATACCTATATAAGTTCAATATAATTCATTGGATTCATTTTATAATAAAATTAGATGTATAAAATTTTATTGAACTTTTTACCGTTTTTTACTAATCTCCTTGGAGCATTTGCAAATTTACATAAAACGTAATTTTACTTCTTCTGTGAGTTGAATTTCAAAAATCCTAGAGACATAGTTGATATCAGTATGTAAAATTTGGTTCAATAAGATGAATATAATTTGTTTTGTGAATAGTAACTTTTTTTTACCACGGTTAAAAGTAAATAGGGTAATTAAGGGTAAAAATGATATTATTATTACCCTAAAACATGTCCTAATTCTATAGTATAAGTGTAATTAGACCAAAAAAATCCTTTGGAATAAAATATGATCCTTTAGGTCCACATGGATTAGATTATAACATTTATTATTATTTTCTTCAAAGATTATTTAAAAGGGTTAAATTCAGTGTTTTATAAATAAAACATTTTTAATATAGGGTTACACACAAGATAATTTGACTATAAATATTAATTAGAAAGATAAAAGGATTTCATACACAATTCTCTCTTATTTATATTTTTTAGACATTAAATCATTTAATTTATTTATGACACAATGATGATGCAGTAATTTCCTAACTAATGAAATATTTAAATAATTGATATTATAAATATCCAAATAAATGTAATTTGAGAGATTTTATGAATTAAAATAGTTTTCTAGGTTAATATGACAATTTAGAGTTGGTTAGATGAATTTTTTCGAAGTAATAATGCTGTTATGAATTTAGAAAAAACAATGTACCAAATAGTGTCAAAATTGACATAAAAGAGTTTTTAAAAAAAATATTATATTATTAATTGATATTCTATTCCTAAAAATATAAGGTTCAGCCAAAAGACATATATAACGATAGGTGTATCATTAATGAACCACTTGGGGTTCTCTTTGAAGTATATACTATGTTTATTAACCATATAATATAAAAATAGAAAGAGACATGGTAAATGTCAAACTATTTAACTAAGAGTTAAATCTATAAGATAAGGTTTATATAGTGACCCAAACCTGTCTAAAACCTATTTTTTGAGTGATTTTTGACCCATACCCACCTTATACCTTAAATAATTCATTTTGGAGCCATTAGAAAACTTAAAATTATTTTATTATTGAATAATATTTCTATCTTTTCCTAAGGTTCCCCCACCCCTCTTATAAAAGGGCACTCCCCCTTCTCTCCAATTCACATATACAAAGACATTAGGCTCGGCAAAAACCTTTCCAAATATCCTCCCAACTCTCTTCCCTTCATACTAGAGGCATTATTTAGTCATAAATCGAACCTAATGATCCCTTTTGATCAAATCAAAAGGAAGAACCCGGAAAAGAGGTAAATATTTCATCACCTCTTTCAAGTTCATTTCTTCTTCCACTTCCTCTTTCTATATTGTTTCCATTATAAAATTATAACTCTCATATCTTCTATATACTATGATGTTTTTATAAATATGGTACAACCATATTCATTATTCTATCTTTACTTTGAATGACTTGTCACCATATGTGTGTACGTATGGCTTACCGTCTCCACGTCGTGGTGTAGTTGTTATTCAATACATTATTATTTTAATGGGTATAATAATGATGTATAATAGGATTAAATAATAAATATATCATGATACTTATTCTGTATATATGATATAAAATCCAATTATATATGATTTTAATATCAAAAGAATGATATTGTCCCTCATGCGTACGTACAGATTACTGTCTCCACGAACGCGATGAGATTAATTCCCCATCATATCCATTCAAGAATAATTTTCATTTGATGATTAAAAATAGTGTTTAAAGACTTAATATCATTATTAATATTAATAAGATACATCCCATCCCTAACATTCATGGCTTATGTAACCAATAATATATAGGAGAACGAATTAGTTAACACCTGAAATGATGATAATACTAAAATATCTATATTAGAAGATCATATATGATATCATACTAATTTATATGGTTATTTAATAATTTAATAACAATGATTTAAACATTATACAAGAGATTAACATAACCTCTACCAAGGAAAAGTATAAAGTAAGGGGTTTCTTATCTCACTTGTAATTCAGTGAGATTTCCATTGTTCTCCACTTATTTATCGGATGTTGTGTATTGTCTTCTTCCATTTGATATATATTATCATGATTATATTTTTATTCATGGGATTATATGATTCATTTTGTGGTTATTAACTTTTGTACATATGATTCGATTGATTACAACGAAGTAAGGGTTTTTCATCTCACTTTTTATTCCCATGAGATTCATGCTATATTGGCCACTATTTCTTTTTGTGTGGCGTATTTACTATCCATGATTGTATTATTGGTGTAATATACTTTAATTTATTAGTATTTACATCTTCACTTTATGATTCTTCTTTCATGGGTTCTATGTATCATATGTTACCCAATCGGTAAGGAAATTTCAATTTCAATTTCCACTTAGTGGGCTTTAGGCATACATCATTGATTATTTTACTCCAAAATTATATGTGGAATCACTATTTATAATTTATGTAGTAATTTACACTCCCCTTTGTGTGGATATAATTTTGATACACTTAATCATTCCATTGGTCATTTCTCAATTCAATGATATAAACTTGATCTTAACTCAATTTCCGTTCATTGAGATAAACATCCAAGTAATTGGTGTTGTTTTTACAAGAATATGTGTTAATATCCTATGATTGATTTAAATTGAACATCCAATAATATTGAGTGTATTTATATTTTTCACACATAATTATGTCATTTATTTATCCTTTACCTAAGGATACTGTCGTTATAAGGGATTTCATCTCAATTTACATTCCTTTAAGACTTCTTTGTTGTTATGTACCCATTCCCTTTTATATGGTGTATATACTATCCTTCGACATAGTATATAATGAAATTACTTATTCTAATTGTATTATAATGTTTTCATTACCTTAATTATTTTTATTCAAGTTTCTCTCATTTGTAAACTAAATCTAACTAAAATACCATTTTAAATGTTTTAAAATTTAATTCTTCTAAATATTTATCATTAGTGTCCATGTTTTAAAAATGGTTATAAGGTTTTATTTATATGGAAATTAATGTTATAAAATTAAAATTCCTTTTAAGTGTTTCAACGTGGTATTGGACACTTTGATTCAAAAATGTATTTTTAAACGGCCTCTTGACAAATAGCGTGACTTTAAAATGTTATCAAGAAAAAAGGGGATATTTCTCCCAAATATTTTTGATGATTATTTTCATCTACATCAACATAATTAATTATTCTCGATTGTGGTTAATATGTTACAATACAATATTCCATATTTTATTGAATGAGTTATTTTTTACTATGGTTTTGTTATTTTATACCATTCATGGTTTGTGGATAAAGTATTGACGTTTTGTATGCTAGTTTTAATACGAATGTTTATGTTATGTTTCAAACATTTAATATGTGGAATTCATTGTACTTAGTAAGTGATGGGTGGACACCACTATAGCTCCTTGATGCATAATTAGGTCTAATGAGACAAACTAGTGTCTTGGCACAAGGATATGAAAAAATATTATTTGTAGTCTTGGCATAAGGCCTTGACTATGTGGTTATGAATTCTGGCATTATGAATTCCATCATTATGAAAGTGGATATTGATATTGTTTGTGATTATTATACTAGTAGAATATCCATGTGAATATGTAAATGGAATTATTTTATGTTATCTTTGAAATATTATCATAAAGTTAAAGTTTAAAAATATTTTGTTTTAGACTTATACATTGCCTTAAATGTTTATCCTTATTTATGAAAGTTTCCACTTTATTGTTATCCTTACTGAGCTTCTGAGATCACCCATTTCTATGTTTTATTTTTCCTAGGATGCGATGATGTATATAATGAATGAACTGTACAGATAGAATATGGGTCTCAGTGTTGTCTATGGAAACAATGTTGATGTATTTTTCCATTTTATGATGTAATGTAAACCTTATGAATGTATCTATTACTCCCAAGGCTAATAAACTAATCGGTCTTTTAAGACTTGATCTTTTGAGATCATGCCAATGAGACGTAATAATTCACCGACTCTGGGCTTCTGGGTTTGGAGAGTTACATGATATATATAAGGGTTGTTTTACTAACCTTAAAGGAAAAAATATTGTATAAAAAATTCAACAAGTGTTATTTTTTGTTACAAATGATTTCTTTTCTTGGGAACATTGAAAATAAGAATGGAATAATAGTTGATCTATCTTGAAAAAGGGTGTTTGATGAATGACCAAGACCCAAAAATGTTACAGAGAATCATAGTTTTATTATATTAGCAGGTTATTACCGATGGTTTGTTAAAAACTATGCACGGTTATCTAGCCTGCTAACCAAGTTAACGCAAAAAGGGGTTAAATTTATTTGGAAAGAATAATGTGATGTTTGTTTTTAGGAACTGAAGAAGAGATTGGTGAATTTTCTAGTTTTTCACTTTCCTTCCTGAAATTGTGATTTAGTCATCTACAATGATTCTTCTTTATAGGGAATTGGTTTGGTTTTGATGCATAATGATCTGGTAATTGATTATGCATCAAAAAAAACTAAAACCCCATGAGTTAAATTATCCCACACATGATTTGGAATTGGAATTTTTGGTTTTTTTCTTTGAAAATTTGGATACATCATTTATATGGAGCCAAATGTAAAATATATACTGACCATAAAAGTCTAAAGTATATAATCACTCATAAGGAATTAAAAATGAGGCAGAGAAGATGGATTGAATTGATTAAATATTATGATTTCCGGATCAACTATCATCCATGAAAGGAATACAATGTGGTAGATGCCTTGATTTGAAAAAATAATGCATCATTAACCACGTTACATTTGGAACATGATCTCTTGTTTAATGATTTGATGAATTTTGGATTTGATGTTCTTGGTTCGAGGAATATATCTATTTTGTTTGAGGTTTCAGTGCACTCATCATTATCATACAGGATTAAGAAAGCATAAAAGGAAGACTGTGAGCTACCGGAAAAGGTAAAATTGGTTAAAATGGGTAAGCTTCCAAAATTTAACCATGAAAAAGATTGTGTTTTATGATATGGAAAAATGTTGTGTCTGCCTTGTGATTCTTATTTAAAGAAAGATCTATTGGGATAAGCTCACAGTTCTCCATTTTCAGTTCATCTTGGAAGTAATAATATGTACAAAGACCTTGGGTAGTATTACCAGTGGGATAAAATAAAAAGGGATATTACAGAATTTACTTTGAAGTGTTTTAATTTTCAATAGGTGAATGTAGAGTGGTAGTTACCGAAGGGGATTCTTCAGCCTTTGCTGATTCCAGAGTGGGAATGAGAGAATATATCCATGGACTTCATGGTGGGACTACCATGGACTTGTTGAGGTAATAATTCTATTTGATTTATTGTTGACCAGATGACAAAATCTGGAATTTTTCTTTCTATTCAAGATACAATGTCTTTGGACCAACATTCTCGACTTTAGCATAATGATATTTCCAGGTTACATGGAGTTCATCTTTCCGTTGTATCTGATCAGGATCCCAAGTTCACTTATATATTTTGTAAGGGACTTCATAATTCGTTGGGAACAAAATTAAATTTCATTATAGCTTCTCTTCCTCAATCAGATGGGCATTTAGAATGAATGATTCTGAATTTGGAGGATATGTTTTGAGATTCTTCAATGGACTACTATGGAATTTGGGATCAACATATATCTTTAGTTGAGTTTTCATATAATAACAGTTTTTATTCTAGTATTTGGATAGCACCTTTTGAAGAATTTTATGGGAAGTGGTGCCAAACTACAGCTTTTTGGGATGAAGTCAGGGAAAGGATGTTGATGGGACCATAATTAGTAGGGGAAGTTGCTGAAAAAGTGAAGATTATCCAGCAGTACTTGAGGATAGCTCATACTAGGCAGAAAAGTTATGTAGATAACAGATGGAATGACTTATTATTCGAGATATGTGACAATGTTTTCCTTAAAAGATCTCCATGGAAAAGTGTGATGTGTTTTGGTAAGAAAGGGAAGATAAGCCCGAAGTTCATTAGCGCTTTTGAAATCTTGGATAATGTTGATCCTATTGCATACTGAGTATCTTTTCCTTCGAGTTTGTCTCAGGTACACAATGTTTTTCTTGTTTCAGTGTTCAGAAATTATGTGCCAGATTCAACTCATTTTTTTAGCCCAGAAGAAGATTAGTTAGGAGAGAACCTTTCTTATGAAGAGAATCCAGTTCAAATTCTTGATCGAAGGGAACATGTATTGCGGAATAAGGTGATCCACCAGTAAAGGTTTTGTGGAGAAACCACATGGTAGAAGAAGCAATATGGGAGTCTGAAAATACTATGAGGGAAAAGTAACCTCACATGTTTAATAAATAAAAAAAATTGAGAGGATGAAATTTCAAGAAGGTTGGGAGAATATAACACCCAAATGGTTTCTAAAAATAAATTGAAAATTCTTAAATCGTTGTTTTATGTAGATAATTATACCTATCCTTTAAACATAATTTTACTACTTCTATGTTTTGAATTTTGAAAAATGGTAATCTACAATTATGATTAGTAAGTTTTTTGGAGTCCAATGAAACAAAATTTTTTGCTGAATAGTAGAATTCCCTTATGAATAGTAATATGATCCCAATGAATAGTAAGTTGTAATATTATTTTATTTTATCAAGGCTTTATTATAATGACATCTTGGTTAATTTTTTAATGTGATATGAAAGCAGTTTTAGAATAAAAATTATCTATTTTTGAATTAAGTTTGATTTTATTTAAAAATTAAATTTATAGTATTTGTACAATTATTTTCAAAAAATGGAGTTCATTTTTTAATTCTAATCATCGAAAAATGGTAATGGAAAATTTTTGGGTTTTTTCTGAAATAGTTGATTTTTTGGTGAATAGTAAAAATACAACTTTGAGTTTTGATGAGTTTAATGACATCGGTAATGATGTAATAATGATTTAATAATTCTTTCCTACATATGTATAGTAAAAACAAGTTATTATGTTTCTTAAGTGGTTAATACCATGAGAAAATACCATGTTCAAGCCCATGGATTTGCAAATACCACTAATGAGGTGTCCCTTGGAAATTACTAAAAGTATTTCCTCACGTTTTCTATAAATAACAACACATTATTTCATTAAATTCATTCCAAATTCCTCACCAGTGAATATATTGCCTCATTACCTCCCTAGTAGTCCTCCCACAGGTTCTTCAAGCCCCCAAGGTCCCAACCTTCATGTTCTAAGTGTTACTCTACAAGGTAAGAAATTTCTCAACTTCATTCTTTTTCAATTCACGTTCTCTTTTATGTGGTATAGAATTCAAGAATCCATAACATGTTCTTATTTTCATCTCATTAATGATATATTCTGTAATTTGATTTATTTCTAGGTGGTTGATCCTTGCCCCCTCTCTTTTTAAAGTTTTCTAAAATGATGTTGCATAGTCGTTAGGATGGTGAATTTTTGTATGGGATTTATCAACTATTCTTTTATTTTGAGTTCCATTATTTTCTTATTCTTTTCAAATATCATATTACCCAAGAGGAATGAAAAATATTGAAATCATGTATATTCTTGATTTTTTCAGGTTAATGGAAAATTCATCATCATTTTTCTTCTCCTCTCCCACTTATTCAAAGAATAAAAACATTTTTCGTGATGTGTCGAATAACCAACATTGTGGATTATGTAATATAAATATTCTATAATTCCATCATGTATGGTCATGAAACAATTTTTATTGTTTATCCAGGTTATTATATATGTATCATTTCTCATCCATGGTTGTTTAATTATTTTCAAAACAATGTTTTAATTTATAAAACAAAATGAGGTCGTTATTATCAAAGAACCACTAAAATGATCTAAATAAACTTCATTAATGTTTTAAATTATGAATCATATTAATTTAAAAAATTAAAATGATAAACGGTATAATTGATGATATTTTAAAAATTTAAATACCTTTCCATTCCAATTCTGTAGTTTCACTTCGAAATGACAAGAACATCCATCATGAAATGATAATGGAAATCTTATAAAGAACGTTCCCAAAACAATGGAAGGAACAAAATAGTAACAATTAAAGGGTTAAATGATGTTATAAAATGATCATATAATATCTTATAAATATGAATATGTTTCTTTAAGATAAATGTTAAACTCTTTTAACCATTATACTGGAGGTTTAAACAAGTTGAAGTAAGAAAAACCTGAGGTAAAGGAATTCTTAACCTAATTTCCATTCTTTGAGTTAACTTTCTACTTCGTTATTTGTGTTTTAATAAAAATGTTTGTGCGATGAATTAATTTTATATTATGTTTATGTATATGTATTTATAGGGTACATACATATTCCATCCACTCAGTTTATTCTCACTTGAATTATATGAAATTTATAAGGGGCTTTTCTTTTACAATTTTCTTTTAAAATTCTATTTTACAAAATTCAAACACAATGTTTTTATGCAATTATTAATGTTGTATGATTGTGTTATAGTTATTGGGAATTTTTTATGATGAAGTTTGGGACCTATATCTCCCTCCCATGCATTGGGTATGTGTATGTTGGAGGTTGGCCGTATGGTTACTCTATGTGTAACTACGATGGTTACACAAATTGTAAGGTAGCCATAAGGGTTACAAATATTAAGGTAGACATGAGGGTTACAATATTATGTAAGTAATTACCCAATATACCTATATGGTTATATTTGTTTTATTATGTTTTTTTTATCTTCTTGAAATCTCTTTTTTCATAAAGTAAGTTTATATGTGTGACAAGTATGTCTTTTCAAAATGATTTCACACGTCACAAGTATTCAGGGACAAATGTGTTATTTCCTTCTTTTTATATCCCTTAATGAGTTTTTTGAGCTCATCCCATGTTTTAAAATGATTTTCACAGGCTATAAGGATGAATAAGACAAATAATGAATCCATTTTAAATGTTTGAAGATTATTCAATGAAATCATGTTTTAAGCTTTAATGTTTAATATTTTGAAAAAAATGGAAACTATTTTAATATTATCCTCTTGTATGAATGTGGTATGTTATGTATGTAATGTATCATAATTCTCTAAAACTCTCAACTCAAAAATATCCTGAATGTGTAATAATGTATATTATTGA
Organism: Viscum album; assembly: GCA_963277665.1. Taxonomy (NCBI): domain Eukaryota; kingdom Viridiplantae; phylum Streptophyta; class Magnoliopsida; order Santalales; family Viscaceae; genus Viscum; species Viscum album. The sequence goes on from CAUJRU010000170.1 coordinate 800,330, forward strand.
CTAAAATTCAATATTAAGTAACGTTTTAAGTTCGGGTCCTTATAGTTGGTATCAAATGATGGTTTAGATAAATTTAGGGGTTAGGATGATGTTAATATATTACCATAAATGTTTTTCTACTATATAACAAATTTGAAGTGATATAGAATTTAAATATTACGATGTTTCTTTGACTAATATATATTTGTTCAGAATGGTTGTCTATGGAAGAAATAGGGAAGTGGAAGAGGAGAGGCACCGACGGAACAACATCCTTTCGAATCTGCAGCCCGGAAGAGTATGGATTGAAACAAAGAATTTTGTGACAGTAATAGCTCATTTAGTTTAGGAAATAAATGGTGGTTCAAATCATGTAAGAGAACCACCAGTCGTACCACAATGAAACATGACCATAGTTGAAATTTTTTTAAGACAAATACCTCTTACATTCAATGGATATTTTGACCAAGTAGTGTCATAAGGATGGATTAAATACCTTGAAAAGATATTCGATATTGTGGGATGTTCAGATAATCAAAAGTTATGTCATTCCATTTATCATTTTGAAGGTGAAGCTGGTCAGTGGTGGTCAATGGTAAAGAATATCAGGGACAGAGAGGATATTGATACCTTATAGTTTGATGAATTTAAAAGTATTTTCCTGGAAAAATATTTTCTTATGGTCGTGTGACATTGGATAGAGAATAAATTACATGAATTGAAGAAAAAGGAATAAGATTCATTGGCTATTTATGAAGTGAACTTCAAATGACTGACCAGGTATTCTCCAAATCTTATTCTAGATCTTGATATAAAAATCGGCCACTTTTAATTAGTATTGAATCCAAGGTATCAGAGAGCGTTGGCCTCCCATGAAATCAATATTTATGAGAAACGTGTCTAATGTGCTGAGAGGGTAGAGATGGGGTTTTCTGATGATCATGTGCATTTCTGAAACAATGAGATGAAGAGGTTTAGATGGAAAGTGATAGGTAAGAGTTGTCCAACTAAATCTGATGCTATAAAAATCCAGTTTCTTATTTGTGAAAAGTGTGGAAAGAAGAATCCTGTGGAATGTATTAGTAATACTGGGAAGTGTTTTGGATGTGGTAAGTTTGGATATATGGACTGAGATTGTAATGAAAATGATCCTAAGATTAATCTTTATTTGCAAACTGTTTAGTGTTTTAAATATGGTGAGATGGGTCATTATGAAAATTTCTACCCAAACAATGATCCAACTGATGCAAAGAATCCAGACTATAAGAAGAAACATGTAGTGAGTTCCTTTGCGACTACTTCAGAAGATGTCGGCCCATCCAACGAATTGGTATCATGTACTCTATATGTTTACTCAGATTTTTCTAATGTTTTTTCGATACAGGGTCTACACATTCTTTCATCTCTGAGAAATTTTCTAGTAAATTGGAAATATCACCTCAAAAAATGGTACCAGAACTTGTTGTTAGAATACAAGGGGAAAATATTATAGAAAAATTGTATTATAAGAATCTTTCTACTGTGGTATGTGGAAATAATTTACCTATAATCCTTGTTTTTTTACACTTAGTCGAGATTGATGTTATTTTGGGAATGGATAAGATTTTTTTTCATGATGATAATATTGATTGTAGAGCTAATGAATTTATTTTTCAAAAAGAGTTTTTGTTTTTATACAAGAAAGAACCCATAAAATTGCTAACAAATCAAGAAACTGAGAAACAATTGAAAGATGGAAATGAAAGTTATCTTTCTAATATTGTTGAAAACAGGGGAACTGTTTACATTAATGATTCCTCGGTGGTAAATGAATACCTTGATGTTTTTTATGATGATCTCCCCAGTGTCATACCTATCCGGGAAGTCAAATTCACATTTTAATCAGTTCATTATGCTAATACATTTTCAAAACCCTTATATCATATAGCTCAAATAGAACTTCTTGAATTGAAAAATCAACTACAGGATTTTCTTGACAAAGGTTTCATTTTCCCTAGCACATCACTATGGGGAGATCTAGTTTTGTTTGTGAAAAAGGAAGAAGGTTCCATGATACTTTGCATTGATTATAGATATTTTAATAACATCACTATTAAAAAAATGTATCATTCGACTCACATCAATGCCTTATTTGATCATATCTAGAGATCTCAGTACTTTTCCAAGATTGAATTGAGATCATGATACCATCATATAAAGGTTAAGGGGATGAAAAAACAAAAACAACCTTTCGTGCTAGATATGGGCATTATTAATTTGTTGTTATGATGTTTGGGTTAACTAATTCACCAGCTTTATTCAAAGATCTTATGAATTGAATATTTAATTAGTTCTTGGATAAGTTTTTGGTTGTGTTTATTGATGACATTTTGGAATTTTATAAGATTAAAGAAGAGAATGAAATACGTCTAAGGGTTGTTTTACTAACCTTAGAGGGAAAAAATTTATGGAAAACTCATCAAGTTAGATTTTTGGTTAAAAATGATTTCTTTTCTTGGGAACATTGTAAATAAAAATTGAATAAAATTTTATCCTTACAGAATAGGAGTGGTTGATGAATGGCCAAGACCCACAAATATTATAGAGATTCATAGTTTTATTGGATTATAAGGTTATTACTGAGAGTTTCTTAAAAACATTGCACAAGTATCTATCCCACTAACCATGTTAACATGAAAAGGGTTTAAAATTTTTTGGATACAAGAATGTGATGTTTGTTTTAGGAACTGAAGAAGAGTTTGGAAGATGCTCCTATTTTTACCTTGCCTTCTCAAAATGGTGAGTTTTTCATCTACAGTGATGCTTCTTTGAAGGAACATGGTTGTGTTTTGATTAAGAATGATCTGATAATTGATTATTCTTCAAAACTACTAAAACCTGATGAGTTAAATTATCCCACACATGATTTGGAATTAGTAGCTATGGTTTTTTCTTTTAAAATTTGGAGGCATCAATTATATGGAGCTAAATTTAAAATATATTATGACCATAAATGTCTAATGTATATATTCACTCATAGGAAATTAAAAATGAGGTAGATAAGATGGATTGAATTGATAAAATATTATGATTTCACAACCAATTATCATCCAAGAAAAGAAAACAAAATGGTGGATTCCTTCAGTCGAAAACATCATGCATCATTAACCATGTTACGTTTGGAACATGATCCCTTGATTAATTATTCGATGAATATTGTCTTTGAAGTTCTTGTTGTAGGGAATACATCTGTTTTGTTTTATTTTTTAGTGTAGTCATTGTTATCAGACTGGATTAAGCAAGGGCAGAAGGAAGACTGTGAGCTGCAGAAAATGGTAAAATTGGTTAAAATGGGTAAGCTGAAGAATTTAACCCTGATAAAGATTTTGTTTTATGATTTGGAAAAAGGTTGTGTGTGCCCTGTAATTTTCAGTTTAAGAATGATATATTGGGCAAGGATCACAGTTCACCATTTTCAGTTCATCCTGTAAGTACTAAGATGTACAAAGACCTTCGGTAATAATACTGATGGGATAGAATGAAAAGGGATAGTGCAAAATTTACTTTGAAATGTTTGACTTTTCAATAGGTTAAAGGTGAGTGGTAGTTACCGAAGAGGATTCTTCATTATTTGCTGATTCTACAGTGGAAATGGGAGAATATATCCATGGAATTTGTTGTGGGACTACCAAGGACTTCTCGAGGTAATAATTTGATTTGTGTTATTGTTGGTCGACTGAAAAAATAAGTACATTTTCTTTCTATTCAAGATACAATGTCTTTGAACCAAATTTCTTGACTGTACCTTAATGAGATTGTCAGGTTACATGGATTTCCTCTTTCTATTGTATCTGATCAGGATCCCAGGTTCACTTCTATCTATTGGAAGGGCCTTCAAAAGTCCTTGGGAACAAAATTAAATTTTAGTATGGCTTTTCATCCTCAATCAGAAGGGACGTTATAATGAACAATTTAGACTTTGGATTATATGATTCGTGCTTGTTCAATGGACTAACATGGAAGTTAGGATCAATATATTTCTTTAGTTAGGTTTTCTTATAATAATAGTTTTCATTCCTGTATTTAGATAGAACCTTTTGAGGCATTGTATGGGAAGCGGTGCCGAACTACATCTTTTTGGGATCAAGTCGGGGAAAGGAATTTCATGGGACCAGATTTATTAGGGGAGGTGGCTGAAAAATCGAAGATCATCTAGCAGCGCATGATGATAGCTCAGAGAAGGAATAAAATATATATATATAACAAAATGAAAGACTTCTCATTCGAGTTATGTGACCATGTTTTCCTTAAAATATCTCCTTGGAAAAGTGTGATGTGATTTGGTATGAAATTGAAGCTAAGCATGTAGTTCATCGGTCATTTTGAAATCCAGGAGAAAGTTGAACCAGTTTCATACTGATTATCTTTTCATTCGAGTTTGTCTTAGGTACACAATGTTTTTCATGTTTTAGTGTTGAGAATGTATGTGCCAGATTCAACTCATTTTTTTAGCCCAGAAGAAGATTAGTTGGAAGAAAACCTTTCTTGTAAAGAGAACCCAGTTTAGATTCTTGATCGAAGGGAACTAGTATTGCGGAATAAGATAATCCACCTCGTAAAGGTTTTATGGAGAAACCACATGGTATAATAAGCAACATTGGAGTCTGAAAATGTTATGAGGGAAAAGTACCCTCACTTGTTTAATAAGTAAATAAAATCTCAAGGACGCAATTTACAGAAGGTTGGGAGAATGTAACACCCCAAGTTTTTCTAAAATTAAATATAAATTCATAAATATTTGTTTTATGCAGATAATTATAATTATCCTTTAAACATAATTTTACAACTTCTATGTTTTGATTTTTGAAAAACGGCCATCTAAAATTGTGATTAGTAAGTTATTTGTAGTCTAATGAAACCAACTTGTTTGTTTGGTTAATAGTAGCATACCCTTATGAATAGTAATATGATCCAAATGAATAGTAAATTGTATTATTATTTTCTTTTATTAATGCTTTAAAATAATGACATCCTGGTTAATTTTTCAAATTGATATGAACGTAGTTATAGAATTATTATTTTTATGTTTTGAATTAAGTGTGATTTTATTTAAAATTTAAATTAATAGTATTTATAAAAAAATTTTCAAAAAATTGTGTTCATTTTTTAATTCTAAACATTGAAAAATTGAAACGGTAAATTTTTGGGTTTTTTCTGAAAAAGTTGATTTTTCAGTGAATAGTAAGAATACAGCTTTGAGTTTCGGTGTGTTTAATGGTATCATTAATGATTTAATAATGATTTAACAATTCTGTTCAACATATGTATAGTAAAAATAAGTTATTAGGTGTCCAAAGTGGCTAATACCATGGTAAAATACCATGGTAAAATACCATGGTCAAGCCCATGGTTTCGCAAATACCACTAATGAGGTGTCCCTTGGAAATTATTAAAATATTCCCTCACTTTTCCTATAAATTCCCACCAATTCATTCGTTAAATTCATTCCAAATTCATAATTAAGGAATATATGGCCTCCTCACCTCCCAATTAGTCCTCCAAAGGTTTCCTCAAACCCCCAATGTCCCATCCTTTATGTTCAAAGAGTTACTCTACAAGGTAAAAAATTTCTCTACTTCTTTCTTTTTCCATTCGAGTTCTCTTTTATGTGGTATTGAATTCAAGAATCCATAAAATGTTCTTCTTTTCATCTCATTCATGATATATTCTTTATTATGATTCATTTATGTATGGGTGACCCATGCTCCTTCTCATTTTAATGTTTTCTTAAACCATGTTGCATAGCCGTTAGGCTGCCGAATGTTTGTAATGGATTTCTCAACTATTATTTTATTTTGTGTTACTTTCATTTCTTATTCATTAATCACCTTCTCTTACCCAAGAAGAATTAAATATCTATAAATAATTTATATTCTTTATGTTCTCATGTTCATGGAAATTCATCATCATTCTTCTTCTCCTCTCTCACTTATTCAAAGAAAAAAACAATGTCTGTGGAGTGTCGAATAACCTACATCATAGATGATGTAATTTCAATAATCATTAATTACTTCATGTCAGGTCCTGAAACCATTTTATGGTTGAACTAGGTTATAATATTTTTTTCTCATCCATGGTTCTATAATTATTTTGTACACCTTGTAATAATTTATAAAACAATATGATATCATTATTATCAAAGAACCACTAAAATGATCTAAATGAACATCATTAATGTTTTAATGTATGAATCATCCGCATATCAATCTTCAAAAAGATAAATTGTATAATTTATGGTATTGTACAAATTTAAATACATTTCCATTCCAATTCTTGAGTTTCACTTCCAATATATAATAACATTCATCATGAACCGATCATGGAAATCTTATAACGAACACTCCCAAAACAATGGAAGGAACAAAATACTAACTATCAAAGGGTAAAATGACGATATAAAATGATCATATAAGATGTTATAAAGATTATTGTGTTTCATTGAGTCTATAATGACACTCTTTTTATAATTATACAAGAGGTAAAATGAAGTTTAATTAAGACAATCCCAGGGTAAGGGAATTCTTAACCCGATTTCTATTCTTTGGGTTTACTTTCTACTTAGTTATTTGTGTTATATTAAAAATGATTATATGATGAATTATGATTAATTTATGTTTATTTATATATATTTATAGTTTATATACATATTCCATCCAGTGAGTTCATTCTCACTTGAATTATATGATATTTATAAGGAGATTTTCTATTACAGTCCTGTTTTAAAATTCTATTTTACCAAATTCAAAATCAATGTTTTTTTGAAAATATTCATGTTATATGAATATTTTATGGTTCTAAAGAATTTTTTATATTGAATGGTGGGACCTATATCTCCCTTCAATTCATTGGGTATGTGTATGTTGGAGGTCATCCATATGGTTACTCCAGGTGTACTGTGATGGTCACACAAATTGTAAGGTAGCAGTGAGGGTTACAAATTATAAGGTATCCATGAGGGATAAAATATTATGTATGTAATTCCCCAATATAACTTTATGTTTATATTTATTTTATTATGTTTTTCTGGATCTTTTGGAAATCTCATGTTTCACAAAGTAAGTTTATATGGGTGAAAAGTATGTCTTTCGAAAATGATTTCACACGTCACAAGTATTCATGGAAAAAATGTGTTTTTTCATTCTTTTTAAATACCTTACTGAGATTTTTGTGATCATACCATGTTTTTAAATGATTTCTATAGTTTATAAGGAATTGTAATACAAAGAAGGAATCCAAGTTAAATGTTTGAATATTGGTCAAAGAAATCATGTTTTATGCTTTAATGCTTTATATTTTGAAAAAAATGGAAGCTGATTTTTAGTAGTATCCTCTTGTATTAATGTGGTATGTTGTGTATGTAAGGTATCCAAATTATCTAAAACTATAAACTCAAAAGATCCAAAATTAGTAATAATTTATATTCTTGACTAAAATTAAAGATCATGAAACGTTTTATGGTCGAGTCCTTATATGTAGTCCTAAAATTTTCATTAATATATAATCATGCAAGGAACTCTAAATTTAAATATTCTCTTATGGTAACAAATATTTAGATTATGTATGTTAATCAACAATACCCCATTCTGCATCATTCATCGTAGGATTCTTTGTTAATTCTATGAAATAGTGTATAATAATAACATATAATTTACAAATAGGAATAATTAATGGTTACATGAATACCATATAAGGTTGTCTCTCTTCATTCAACTATTTAAAACCCAAAAATATTGACAAATATTCAGTAATTTACCACTTTATATTTTTTCACCTGAAATGTTCCTTCAAATATCAATAAATTTTGGTGATACTTGGATGTATATATAAATATGAGTTATGACCATCTTCTAACAATTCCCTTTTCATATGAGGTATATATCAAATACAAAGCATCATTACAAACATTAAAATTCCACCTTCATATATGAAATCTGAAAATTTTCACATCATTCAGAGATTTGTTTTTGAAATTCTAATAATCAGGATATGAACTTTTAATATTTTTCTAATAAATACTGGTTATAAATTCTTTGAAAAAGGGATGATGTTTCCCTATATTTAATAATTCAAAGATCTATCATATTAAATCCTTGAATAGAGGATCTCTATCAATCCTCATTTTGGTTAGGACTCCATGATTTTTCTAGATCAATGCCTATGTTATATTTATTTTCATTTTGTCATTGCTAGTGTATTAATAAATCATAATCCCTTAGTATCTTGAGTCATTCCCTTTTCCTCATGTTCCACTATTTTAAAAAAATATATTTTAAAACTATTTTGATCTATATATATCTCTAATTTTTTACAATAGAGATAATGTCTCCATATTTTCAAAGAAAATATTATAGCTACTTACTCAATATAATGGGTTCTATAGTATATTTCATGAGTATTTATCTACCTTTATGCATAGGTAATAACTTTATAATTTTTTGTAAGGACACAACCTTGTGTCTTTTTGATACATAACTATATATAAAAAATCCACCATTTCCAAAGGGAAGAATAAAGATAAAACATTCCCGAATCTCTTCTTCAAATTTTCATAATATTCATCAAATAACTTTGTCCATATGCATTTAACCCCATTATGAGTAATATTGGTTATCATGTTATCCAATTAGGAAAAACATTGAAGATCTCACCTGTAATGCCCTGACCCCAGTTACCCAGAGTCGGTGCTTTATTACATAACATTGGCATGATAAAAAGAATCATGTCTCGAAAGACCGATTAGTTTAGTATTATTAGGAACTATATACCTTCATAATTTTCCTTTTAGACTTGAAAAGAAATACAACACTAATTTATTCCATTAGAAACATCCAAGCCTCATATATTATGCCTACAAGTCACTCATAACTTACTTATTTTTATCTAGGGGAAATGAAACATAAGAAATAGGTGATCTCAAATGCTCAGTATGGGTAAACATTACAGCAAAAGATAACATAAACCTTAGGCATAGTGAATAACTAAAAACACAAGCCCTTACAAAAACATGAACACGTGAAGGCAGGAATATGAGCTGAGTAAATAATGACATAATGAAACATGGTCATGGGTATTCAACTAGTCGAATAACCACATGATCCATCAATATTATTTTCATAATGATGGAATGTATAACGTCGGATATTCTAAAAGATTTTGTCAAGGCCTTGGACAAGATGTCTAAAAATGATTAAGGCCTTATTCAAAACCGTATATCAAATTGGGAAAGGCCTCAGCCAATTCCACATCTAATTGTCTCACTAGACCAACTGATACACCGAGGGGCTATAGTATGCTCCACCCGTCACATACTAAGTCCAATTTATTCCTCATATGAAAAGTTTGAAACATAACATAAACATCTTTATTAGGTCTAGCATACGAAATGTGAATGCATAAACCATAAACCATGAAGGGTATAAAAATAACACATCCACAGTCAAACATATCACAAATCCTTCAATAAAATATGGAATATTAGTATCATAATAAATCAACTTCAAACAAGTTAAAAATCCATCAAAGGATGTCGACATAGATGAAATTAAAACTATTTGAATGAAATACCTCTTTCTACTTTGAAACCATTTAAGTGTCACATAATTATAAAATAATATATTTATCATTAAAATATACATATAATATTTTAAGGGAAGCTTCAATGATGTTATAATAGGGGAAAATAGTCACACCATCCATATAAGTTAAAAAAACATTCTTACCCTAATTTTGTCGAAAAGGTCATAAAGTACCTTGTTTGGAAAACGACGGAAAGATTCCTTTCACAAAATATAAGTTCAAATAAAGGTATAAGTTACTTTAACCCATATTCTAGTAAATAGTAAAATTTTTTTGAAATACATTTTTAAGAAAACATGGATGTGGATGATAAATATGTCCTAGTAGATACGTAAAAACAATCTTGGATAATATAGAGATTGTGAAATTAACCCTTACCTTGTAATTTTCCTTAGTAGATGGTATGTTAACCTCATGTATAATAGGTAAAACATTTTATTAAATTATACAATAACTATATACATAAATATGATATCATATATGATCCCCTAATATTTTTTTTAATAATATTTTTGTAGTATCATCATTTCTGGTGTTAACTGATTTGTTTTCCTTTATATTCGTGGTTAAGTTAGACATGTTTTTTATGGAAATGATGTTTTTGATTCATATACATAACTTCATTATGTTCATAAAAATTATTTTGAATCATAAAATGAAAATTATTCTTGATTGATTATGATGGAATATTAATCTCATCTTGTTCGTGAAGATGGTAATCTGTACGTACACAAGAGCGACAATATCATTACATTGATGGATAAATTGAATGTAACAAGATGGTATATCATATATAAACAATTATTAACATGTTTTATTTATTATATTAATTAGTTATACTTATTATTATACCCATCCAAATAATCAAGTGTTTGAATAACAAACTACACCATGACGTGGAGATGATAATCCGTACGTACGCACATATGGTGACTTTTCCATTCATATGACGGATAGAATAATGAATATGGTTGAACCATTTTTATAATAACATCACAGTATATAGAATATACTGGATTTATTATTTTATAATGGAAACAACAAATAAATAGGATGTGGAAGAAAAAAAGAACTTGAAAGAGGTGATGAAATATTTACCTCTTCTTCAGGTTCTTTCTTTTGATTTGATCAAATGGGATCTTTAGGTTGGCTTTCTGAACAAAATAAGGCCTCTAGGATGAAGGGAGGAATGCTGGGAGGATATTTGGGTAGTGTTTGGCCGAGTAAAAATGCTTTGGAGGTGTGTATTAAATAAAATTGGAAGTTACCTTTTATAAGAGAGGTGAGGGTCACTTTAGGAAAAGCTTGAAGTATTATTTCATAATAATATAATTTTTGGTTTATAATAGCTCCAAAAAAATTTATTTAGAGGATAATGTGGGTAGGGGTCGAAAAAATATCAACCCATTGGATTTAGATTGGTTAAGATCACCATATTATCCTTATCATTCAGATTTAACTCTTAGTTAAATAGTTTGACATTTACCATGTCTCCTTATATTTTTATATTATATGGTTAATAAACTTACTATAATCCTCCAAGAGAACCCCAAGTGGTTAATTAATGATACAAATATCATTATATATGTCTTTTGTCTGAAGATTATATTTTTTGGAATATTATATCAATTAATAATATAATATTTGTTTTTAAAACACTTTTATGTCAATTTTGACACTATTTGGTATTTTGTTTTTGTTAAAGTCATAACAGCATGATTACTTCGAAAACATTTCATTTAATCAACTCTAAAATTTTATATTTACCTATAAATTTTTTTGTGGCATCAAAATAATAAAATTATATTTATATTAATATTTATAATATCATTTATTTTATTTATTTTATTTTTTCATTAATAAGGAAAATATTGCATCATCATTTTGTCGTATATAAATATATTTATTTTATGTCTAAAAATTATAAATAAAATATCATGATGAAGGAAATTTATTTATATTTATATAGAATATTTATAGTTAAATAGATAAATTATATAATCAAATATAAAAATTGTTTTACTACAAGATATTTTCTTTTGTTATTTTTGTCTTTACTCTAGATTATTTATTATAAAATGTCATTATCACTTCCAAGTGGCTCAATGGGGTCCAAAAATCGACCCAAGGACTCCCATGTTCGGAAATTTATCATAAAATAGTGTTATAAAACATTTTAGGATAATTTAATATTATTATAATATTATTTTTTAAACCTTATATACTAGATTTACCCATTTAACCACGATAAATAAAATATTTACTGAAGTAAATATTCACAATTATTAAAAATAAAATATACCTCTTTACAAAATTTGGACATCCTAATTCAAAATATGGAATCCATTTTTCAAAATTCAAAACTCAAAACTGGCAGAAATTAATTTAAAATTAATTCCCGTTGTCAAAACAAAAATCGTGTTATTATGAAATAATAACTATAAAAAGATTGACAGTTGTTTATGTCTAGTTTAATCACAAGATTATATCCAATGACCTAAATTATATTAAATGATAAAAATATAATCTAATTATACTTAAAAACAATTCAAATTTAAAATTTAACACTATACATTATTTCGATTAAAAAGGTTGTTTTTAATTAAAATCTAGTATTTTTTACTATTCATCAAAAATTGAATGTTTTTGAGAAAAGTACCAAAAATTCACCCTAAGCTAATTTCAATATTCCAAATTGAAAAATGAAGCCCATTTTGAAAAATAAAATTTATAAAATTTCAGAGAGTGAGTATTACTATTCATAATGTCTAGTTTGATTGGTCATGGTGTGCTAGAATATCAAAGTTGCGTAAAATCAAGTCTTTTTCATTATTCAAAGGGAAACGTAATGTGGAAGCTTGGGGTGTTACATTCTTCCATCCTTCAAATAATTTCATCCTTGAAATTTCTAGAATACTACCACACAAAATGATTTGGGTGGTTCTTCATCATAAATTCTTCTAGTTCCCACGTTGCCTATTCCATCTTATGGTTTCTCCATACAACTTTTACCAGACAAGTCGTCCAGTTTCTCAACACTAGTTCTCTAGTATCATAAATCTTGGAAGGCTCTTCACAATAAGAAAAATCAGGTTCCAGTAAAATTTTCTCATAGGTGTGTACATACGTTGTGTTAGGCATGTATTTTCTCAACAGTGATACGTGGAAGACATCGTGATCTTTGGAGAGGCTTGGTGGCATTGCCAAATGGTAAGCTACAACCCCAATTCATTCTATAATTTCGAAAGGTCTGATGTACCTGGTACTTAATTTTCCATTCTTACCGAATTGTATAACTCCATTCCATGGAGATACCTTCACTACAACATGATCTCCTGCCTGAAATTACAAATCCTTCTTTCGGTTTTTACTATAGCTCTTCTGCCTACTATGAGCTTCTTTGATGTGGGTTTGGATAATCTTCACTTTTTTCATTGTTTTCTCACCATGTTCTGGGCCTACTAGTTTTATTTCATCAACATCATCCCCACAATCTAGTTTGTGACATCTCTTTCCATGTAACGCTTCATATGGCGCAATCTAAATACTTGAATGCAAGCTATTGTTATAATAAAATTATAACAAAGGTAAATATTGATCCAACATACCCTGAAAGTCATGTGAGAAAGATCTCAACATGTCTTCTAAGGTTTGAATAGTCCGTTCTGATTGTCCATCAGTACGAGGGTGTTAGGCAGTGCTCAAATGAATTTCAGTATCCAGGGATTTTTAAAGAATTTTCCAGAATCATGGTGTAAAATGGGGATAACGGTCAGAAACAATCGATAGGTGTACACCATGAAGTCTTACAACTTCATTAATATATATTCTTTCTAGACATTTCATGTGGTAAATCTTCTCTTATAGAAAGAAAATTTTCTGACTTTATAAGACGATCAACAGTTACATATATTCCACTGTTCCTTCTAGGATTCTATGGTATCCCCTTGAAAAATTCCATTATAATATCATCCCATTTCCACTCAGGTATGGGAAGAGGTTGCATGACTCCTCTAGGATGTTTTATTCTAGCTTTCACTTGTTGGAAAACCATACATCTTGACACAAAATCAGAAATCTCTCTTTTCATGTTATCTTACCAAAAATGTTCCTTCCAATAAATATACATCTTCGTTCTCACATGGTGTATAATGAAATTAGAGATATGAGCATCATCCAAAAATTCCCTTTTTAGATCAGATATATCGGGAACACAGAGTCTCTTCCCAAATTTAAAAATTACATCTTCACATAAAAAGTCACTCAATATCCCATAATTTATAGCATTAATCTTATTTTTAAAATCCTCATCATCAGTCTGAGAACTCCTTATCCTTTCTAGTAAATATGGTTTGGAAAACATTTGAAAAAGTATTGACATTTCACCTTCCATGGATATTCCCAAATCCATCATTAATAGATCCACGAAAATAGGATCCATTTCAACTCTCTTCTTCTTCAAAACTCCATGATCCTTTCTGCTCAAACCATCGTCCTCCTTATTTGCCTACCTTAGGAGGTAGTGTATTGTGAAATCATATTCATTGAGCAGTTCAAGCCATCTCCATTGCCTCATGTTTAGTTTTTTTGTGAGAAAATATACTTCAAACTCTTGAGATTTGTATAAATCTCACATTTTTCAACATAGAGATAGTGTCTCCATATCTTCAGAGTGAAAATTATATCTTCTATCTCAAGATCATGAGTAGGATTGTTTTTCTCATAAATTTTTAGCTTTCATGAAGCATAGGCAATAATTATATCATTCTGTATAAGGACACAACCAAGTCTTTTCTTTGAAGCATCACTATAAATAACGAACCCATCATTACCCGATAGTAGAGTCAAGATAGAAGCATTAACTAATATTCTCTTTAGTTCTTCAAAACATCCTTCAAACAATTTTGTCCAAAAAAATTTAACCCCTTTACATATAATCTTGGTTAATGGGTTAGCCATCCTGGCAAAATTTTGGACGAAACATCGATAATAACCTGCTAAACCAATAAAACTGCGTACCTCAGTTATATTCATTGGTGTTGGCCATTCTTGGATTTCCTTGTTCTTTGATGGATCAACAGAAATTACATCCTTAGAGAAAATATGGCCATGAAAATAAATATTCTTTATACATAATTCACACTTTCTAAACTTCCCATATAATTCATTTTTTCTAAGAGTCTTTAGAATAATGTGCCAGTGATTTTCATGATCTTTATAGATTTTGGAGTATACCAAGATATCATCAATAAATACGACTAAAAAGACATCAAGATATTACTTGAAAACTCTATTCATTAGATCCTTGAAGAGAGAGGGTGAATTAGTCAATCCCAAAGGCATTACTGTAAACTTTTAATGCCCATACATAGTTCGAAATGTTGTTTTCAGAATGTCTTCCTTCTTCACACAAAATTGATGATATCTCGATCGAAGGTCAATATTTGAAAAATATTGATCTCCATGAAGTTGTTTGAATAAATAATCAATGTTTTGGGGGATACTTGTTCTTTATTTTTATAGCATTGATCTTTCTGTTGTCAATGCACAACCTCATAGATCCATCTTTATTCTTAACAGAAATGACAGGGGCTCCCCATAGAGAAACACTAGGGAAAATAAATCCATTATTATTCAGTTCCTCTAGTTGTTTATTTAGTTCCACTAATTGAAAAGTGGACATTTTATAAGGGTTATTCAATATGGGCCTTGAACCAGGAATTAATTCATTAGAAAACTCAATTTCTCATTCTGGAGGATGTCCAGGTAAATCCTCTGGAAACACATCAACATATTCTTTCACAATATGTACACCTCTTTTTGAACATTATTTTCCTCACCCACAGATATTTAATTCTATTCATCCCTAATAACTGAATATAGTACAACTACTGGGAGATAGATCGAGATAAGAATCAGATGGTGATTTTTTTGCTCAAAAGATAAGGTACTGCTTATCATCATTGAGAATCATAACCTCTTTCTTCTTACAATAAATTTTCACATCATGGTTTGAAAAAAAATCCATACCAAGGATTATATCAAATTCAATCATGGGTATGATGATTAGATCAGAAGATAAATATCATTTATATTCTTTAATGCAGACTAATTCACCAAACATTGCGGCAATGATATTTCCCTTAAGAATTTTGATTGACAACTATCTTGTTAAATAAAATTGGAAATATCTAATTTTCCTAGAAAACTAGTTAGATATGAAACAATTTAATGATCTATAATCAAATAAATCATTCTCTAAACTTTAAGAGACCATTAAATTACCTACCACCACATCTTTCAGAGCTTCAACCTCAACTGTAGTGATCACATAAGCTTGGCCTTGATCCTTTGGCCTTTTCTGAGGCAAGTTTCCCTGATTCTTAGGAAATTTATTTTAATAAAGTCCCATATCCCTAAAATTTTATCATGGAACATTGGTAGTGTAACACCCCATGATTTCATAGTATGTTATTTCTTCAATGTAATTCATAACTTGCACTACACGCAACACTATGTTCATGCGCACCACAACTTACAAAACTAGCTGTTCAAAAGCGGTTATGAATAGTATTAAGTTAATTTTTAACTTTATATAATCCTTATAATTTAGGAATCCATATTATGATTTTCTCAGACATAATTTAAGAAAAAATAATTTTTTTCAGATAAAAGAAGTAATTTAAAAAAAATGCAATTTTACCGCCTTTTAATGGAGTACCCTTTTTAAATCCAATATTTGAAAATTTTATATATTTAATTTTAAAAAATAAACATATTATTCATAATAGGGACACAATAATTTAATTTAAATAAATTTTTGGTGTTTTTCTGATAACATTAATATTTGAGTGAATAGTGAAAAAAACTATATTTTAACTGAAAACAGCTTTTTTAATCAAAAATATGTATAGTGTTGAATTATGAATTTTAATGGTTTGGAAGTATAATTAAATTATGTTTTTACCATTTAATCCAATGATGGTCATTTTATGTAATTTCACTTTGAAATTTTACATAGACAAGTGTCGATCTTTTGATAGTTATTATTTCTAAAAAATGCGCTTCTTAGTTTTGACAACGAGAATTAATTTTAAATTAATTAATGAAACTTCTATGTTTTGAAATTGGTAAAATAGAATTAATTTTTCAATTCGAAATCTCAAAATTATATTAGGGTGAATTTTTGGTATTTTTCTGAAAACATTCAATTTTTGAGGAATAGTGAAAACAATGGGTTATTGTTTAAAACCGACTTTTTATTTAAATAATTATTTATTTTCATTAAATTTATTTTAGGTCAAAATAGATATATAATAACTTTATAAATACAATGTAATTCATTGGATTCAGTTTATAATAATTTTAGATATATAAAAATTTTATCAAACTTTTTAACATATTTACCCCACCTCCTAAGAGAATTTGCAAATTTACATTAAACATAATTTTATCGCTTCTGTGAGTTGAATTTAAAAAATCTGAGAGACATGGTTAATATTAAGGAGTAAAATTTGGTTCAATAAGATAAAAACAATTTTCTTTTAATAGTAACTTTTTACTTTTATTGACCACAGTTAAAAGTAAATAGGGTAATTAAGGGTAATAATAATAATATTATTACCCTAAAACATGTAATAATTCAATTGGATTAGTGTAATTAGACCAAAAAAACCTTAGGAATAAAATATGACCCTTTTGGTTCACTTGGATTAGATTAAATCATTTATTATTATTTTATTTAAAGAATAGTAAAAAGAGTTAAAATCAATGTTTAATAACTAAACCATTTTTAATATAGGGTTATACATAAGATAAATTCTAATATAAAAAGTAAATTTAAAGATAAATATATTTCCTACATAATGGTATTTTAATTATAATTTTAGAGATTAAATAATTAAATTTATTAATGACAGAATGGTGATGTAGTAATTACCTTATTAATGAACAAATCAAATAAATGGTGTTATAATTATTAAAATAAATATACTTTCAAAGTTTTTATGACATAAACTAATTATATAGGTGAATATGATGTGTCAGTATTGATTAATTGTATTTTATTTGACGTAATCAAGCTGTTATTAGTTTACTAAAAAACAAATACCAAATAGTATCAAAATTGACATAAAATTGTTTTTATAACAAATATTATATTATTAATTGATATAGTAGTCCTAAAAATTTGAGGTTCATCCAATATACTTATATAATAATATATATGTCATTATTGAACCAATTGGGGTTCTATTGGAATTTCATAGTATATTTAGTAACCATATAACATAAAAATACAAATAGACATGGTAAATGTAAAACTATTTAACTAAGAGTTAAATATAAACGTTATGGTTAATATGGTAACCTAAACCTTTATAAAACCTATTGGTTGAGTTTTTTTAGACACATACCCACCTAATATTTTAAATAATTCATTTTTGAGCAGTTATAAACCGAAAATTAATTTATTATAAAATAATATTTTATGTTTTTTCCAAGGTGCCTCTCACCTCTCATATAAAAGGTCACTTCCCTGTCTCTCAAATTCACACCTCCAAAGCCATTTGGATCGTCCAAATTTTGCCCAAATATCCTCCCAACTATCCTTCCTTCATCTTACAGGCCTTAATTTAGTCGGAAATCCAAATTAAGAATCCTTTTTGACCAAATCAAAAGGAAGAACCCGAAGAAGTGGTAATGATTTCACCACCCTCTTTCATGTTCTATTATTCTTCCACTTACTCATTCTTTGTTGTTTCAATTATAACATAATAACTCTCGTATATTCCCTATAATTTGATGTTATTTTAAATATGGCACATATATATTCATTATTATATCCGTCTTATGAATGATAATGTCACCATGCATGTATACGTACGGCTTACCGTCTCCACGCTATGGTGTAATTTGTTATTCAACACTATGTAATTTGGATGGATATAATGATGATTAATATGTATATAAATAATTAAAATAACATGATAATTCCTTTGTAAAATTAATATACCATCCAATTCCACACCTTTAAAAAAATGATATTGTCGCTCGTGTGTATGTACGGATTACCGTCTCCACGACGCGATTAGATTCATTTCCACGTTCACCATTCCTCGACGATTATAAAATTATATATTACCAATATGTATGTAATATATGACATAATAATTCTACAGAATATATATATATATATTTTCTTACATATATATTATTCACTTAGTTCCGTTCAATACGAAATGAAAATAGAAACAACGTTTATGCGTACGTATGGACTACCGTCTCAATAAATGGTGTTTTTCATTTCATATATATGTCTATTATATATATTTATATTCTAAATATATATGATATATAAATCATGTTTTATATTCTGTATGTTTTTAAATCTTGATCTAAGTGATACAATCAAGATTAACTTGTTAAAAAACGTTCGATAAAGAAATCGATTATTACAAGAAATGTTAATTTAACATGGGAATTATTATTAAATGGGTAGTATAAAGTCATAAATGAATCATGTATGACATCATAAATATTAATATCGTTCTATTATAATTTAATAACATACAATTATCTTCATACAAGAGGTTAAACATACCCTCGACTAAAGTAAAGTTCAAGGTATGGGTTAATTCCTCAATATCGTTATTATCCGATATTGTTTATGTGTAAGAATTTACTGGGACATTTTTATCATTCATGTCCATTTTTCATAAAAATGATTTCAAAATTAATATTTTAAGGATTTGTCAAAGGTACTAATTATAAATATCGTAATTTTAAATTTTTTAACGATTTATCTTTCTAAATCCTTTTCATTAATGTCCATTTTTTCAAAATGATTTTAAGGATTTATTTATACGGACATGAATGTTTTGAAATGATAATTCCTTTCAAAAGTATCAAAGTTGTATGGGACACTTTGATTCAAAAATCTTTTTTAAATTACTTCCTTTATAAATGTATGACTTTTAAATAATTTCACAAAAAAGATATTTCTCTCAAAATGTTTTACTCATCATTTTCAACTATGTCAGCATCTTTTATTGGATATTATTTTTGATTGAGGTTGATTTATTATAATACAATCTTTCATATTTTATTGAATTAGTTATGATATGTTTGACTATGGATGTTATATTTTAATAACATTCATAGTTTATGGTTAATGTATTCGCATTTCATATGCTAGTTTTACTATGAATGATTATGTTATGTTTCAAATTTTTAATATGAGGAATGCAGTGGACTTAGTAAGTGACGAGTGGAGCCCACTATAGATCCTTGATGCATCGGTAGGTCTCATGAGACAAACTAGTGTCTTGGCACAAGGCCTTGAAAAAAAAATTATTTGTAGTATCGGATCAAGGCCTTGAATATGTGGTAATGATGTCCGGCATTAGGAATTCCCTGATTATAAAATTAGTTATTACATGTGATTATTGGACTAGTAGAATATCCACGTTCATGTTTATATGGTAATTTTTGATTTATTTTTTTCACATTTTGTTCAAGATTTTGTTTAAAAATGCTGTTGTTTTTATCAGACATCATTCCTTAAAAGTTTATAGCTTCCACTAAATTCATTACCCTTACTGGGCATCTGAGCTCACCCCTTTATTATGTTTTATTTTCCCAAGATTCCAAGAAGTGTATTATGATTGATATGCTGGGTAAAGCTAACGGGAATAATGGTGTTCTCGAATAAAGTTTTTTTGTATTGTATGTTTGAAAGTGTAATGTAATGTTCATGTATGAAATATATTTTCTAAGACTGCTAAACTGATCAGTCTTCTGGGACTTGATTCCATGTAATCATGCCTATGTATTTAAATAATGCACCAACTCTGGGAATCTAGGATCGGGGTGTAACAGTTTGTATCAGAGGAAGTTTAGCAATAACCTTTGAAACTAGATTTAGATAAACCCTGATTAGGGCACATTACCCTAAGACAGACTTGAAGATTAGTATAGAATAACTGCCATGAATTTTGGTAATGTAGAGATTTTGTGAGTTTTCCAAGGAAATACATCCCTGTCTAGATAGTATCAGGTATAGGTGGCTCTGGCACAGATGTACCTAGGGGTAAAACCCAAAAATACAGATTTGAGCTAGAATCAGACGAGAACTGGTGCACGACAACGATTCCTGCTGCACTCTTGTTTACGACACTCCTGGGGGATATTCTTAGGATAATTCTAATTTTATTTACAAATCATTTTTAAGGAAATACGAGAATATACCTTCTTAAAGAAAATATTTTTATGGATTATATCCATAAACTGTTAAATTTATGTTAAGTATTTTACAAGTTTGGAATTATTCATTACAATTCATAAATTGACCTACTGTATGTTGTTGTATAGAAATGGCACCCAGTAGAAGTAATGTATGCTCCAACAATACATAAGATCCAAAGAGTAAGAAGGATCATATCTTTCATGTTATTATGCCAACATTTAAAAGGGAAATAATCTCCCATGAATTCTCAACATATGAAGAAATAGTATCATGTGTTAATAAGATAAGTAAAGAATTCTCTGAGTCCTATGGCTTTGAAGGGAAGCAAGAGAAAAAAATGATGGGAGAGAGAAAGATGGATAAAGGGAAGAGGGAAAAGAAATATTTTCCAATATGTGATAAATATGGAAAGAATCACCTTGGTAAATTCTTAAAGGGAATGTGATTTTGTTATAAGTGTGGAGAAAAAGGACACCATGTACATGATTGCATGGGTAAGAAAATGTTTTCAAATGTAAAATGGTTCATCTACAAGGCGTTGAGACACTATGCGAATCAATTTCCCATTCATAAGAGTATACCGCATATGATGTTATTGGATAAAAATAAATTTATGATACTACCTCAGATGAAGAGGAATGACAAGTGTTATTATATTAATTTTATAGAATTATTTCATTTGAATATTGTATCAACAGTATACAGGTTAAATGAATTATGTAGAAAATAAGGATTGTACTATAGTACTATTTTATTGAGTATTTGAGATTATATGGTTCTAAGAAAAGTGACTTATTAATAAGCTACACTTTTTGGATAATACATGGTTGAAGGAGAGGTTATCCTTAATATGGTCATGATAATGAGGTAGTGATTTTGGAATAAGGGATGGTTGATTTGGATAAATTTTATTGAATATTCTTGATATCCTTGAAACTTATTAATGATTTTTATATTCCATCATTGTTGGAGTTTACAATTTTTTTTGGACAGAAGGATTATATCCAGTATTCTATAAGGAATATGGGAGCATGAATGTAATCAATAAGGTTTTATGGAAATTCAGGATGTTGTGGTGTTTTCAAATAATATATGATGAAGGCGTTCACATGTTATTACCGAGAAAAAAGGATCTTCATTGTGTTTAACTTCCTTAAAAATTTTTGTCTGATATTTTTGTTATAAGTATTTTGCATAAGTCTAAAGGTTAGAATGGATTAAGTTTGAAATGGGATACTATTGTTAAGGTTATTTTATGAATGTTATAAAAAAGTCAACCTAGAGGACGGGTGTCAACTAGTCGTGTCTTGCAAGGCCTTGAGACTTGAACCCGCAACCGAAGAGCGAAAAAGGTGCATCACCTATGACTGAACTACGTGATGTACTGGTTTGTATAATTTAATTTTTTAAAATAGTCTGAAAAATGAACTATAAATTCATTATTTATAGAACGTTATACGATTTTGTTAAAGTTAATTTTTTTTGAAATCATTTGGAGTGAAAGATGTGTTTCTGGTATGAATTAGTTGAAGGATGAAACTCTACTTGTCATGTATATATATATATATATATATTTTTTTTTCCTCTTATTAAGACTAAATTTTATTAACCCAATTTTCGATGTGGGTTCTCCCACAATGGTAATTTTTATTTTATACCATTTATTTTTGAAGATAATTTTCAAATTGCGAGGATGAAATTAATGACGGAAGAATGTAACATCCCAAGATTTCATAGTATGTTATTTTTCAATGTTATTCAATAACTTGCACTACATGCAACACTAAGTTCAAGAGCACTACGACTTACCAAACTAGCCATTCAAAAGTGGTTATCAATATTATTAACTTAATTATTAACTTTATATAATCCTTATAATTTTATAATCCATAATATCATTTTCTTATACATAATGTTTGAATAAATACATTTTTTCAGATAAAAGAAGTATTTTTCAAAAAATGAAATTTTACCGCCTTTTAATGGAGAACCCCTTTTTAATCCAATATTTGAAACATTTATATATTCAATTTTAAAATATAAACTTTTTCTTTATAATCAGGAGATAATAATTTGGTTTTAATAAATTTGTGGTGTTTTTCTGATAACTTTCAAATTTGGTGAATAATGAATAATACTATATTTTAACAGAATACAAATTTTTTAATCAAAATAATTTATTGTGATGAATTGTAAATTTTAATGGTTTGGAAGTATAATTAGATTATATTTTTTCCATTTAATCCAATGATGGTCATTTTAAGTAATTTCACTTTGAAATTGGACATAAAAAAGGGTCGATCTTTTGATAGTTATTATTTCTTAAAAATACGCTTCTTGGTTTTGACAACGGGAAATAATTTTAAATTAATTAATTATTCTTCTAAGTTTTGAAATTGGTAATATATAAATCATTTTTTAATTTGTAATACCAAAATTAACTTTGGGTTAATTTTTGGTATTTTTCAGAATACTTTCAATTTTTTTAGGAATAGTGAAACACAGAGTTATTGTTTAAAACCGAATTTTTATTTAAATATTTATTTATTTATTTAAATTTATTTTAGGTAAAAATATATATATAATACCTATATAAATTATATTTAATTCATTGTAGTTAGTTTATAATAATTTTAGATATATATTGATTTTATCGAACTTTTTACCGTCTTTTACACACCTCCTAGGAGCATTTGCAAATTTACATAAAACATAATTTTACCACATCTGTGAGTTGAATTTCAAAAATTTGAGAAACACGGTTAATATCAAGGAGTAAAATGTGGTTCAATAAGATAAAAATAATTTATTGTGAATATTGACTTTTTTACTTATATTTACCACGGTTAAATGTAAATTGGGTAATTAAAGGTAAAAATGATATTATTATTACCCTAAAACATGTCCTAATTCTATTGGATAAGTTTAATTCGACCAAAAAAAACCTTATGAATAAAATATTACCCTTTAGGTCCCCTAGGATTAGATTAAGAAAATTATTATTATTTTATTTAAAGAAGAGTTAAAAGATTTAAAATCAATGTTTAATAACTAAACCATTTTTAATATAGGGTTATACATAAGATAAAATAGACTATAAATATTTATTAGAAATATAAAAATATTTCCCACATAATGGTATTCTATTTATGATTTTTATAGATTAAATAATTAAATTTAGTAATGACACAATGATGATGCAGTAATTAACTTATTAATGAAAGAATCAAATAAATGGTTTTATAAATATTACAATAATAATATTTTCAAATTTTTTTATAAAATACATGAATTTTTTCAGTGAATATAACATGTTAGGATTGATTCAATATATTTTTTTGTAATCATGCTGTTATTATTTTATCCAAAAACAAATACCAAAGAGTGTCAAAATTGAGATAAAATAGTTTTAAAAAAAATATTATATTATTAATTGATATAATAGTCCTAAAAATATAAGGCTCAGAAAAAATACTTATATAATAATATCTATGACTTTAATGAACCAATTGGGGTTCGATTGGCATTTTATATTATGTTTATTAACCATATAATATAAAAATACAAAGAGTCATGGTAAATGTCAAACTATTTAACTAAGAGTTAAATCTAAACGTTAAGGTTACTATGATAACCTAAACCATTATAAAACCAATTGGTTGAGTTTTATTCAACCCATACCCACCGTATATTTCAAATAATTCATTTTGGATCCATTATAAACCAAAAATGAAATTATTATGAAATAATATTTTATGTTCTTTCTAAGGTGCCCCTCACCCCTCTTATAAAAGGGAACTTCCCATTCTCTCAAATTCACATATCCAAAGCCATTTTTCTCGGCCAAACTCTGCCCAAATATCCTACCAACTATCCTACCTTCATCCTAGAGGCCATACTTTGGTCGGAAATCTATCCTAAGAAGCCCTTTTGACCAAATCAAAAGGAAGAACCTGAAGAAGAGTTAATGGTTTCACCACCCTCTTTCAAGTTATCTTCTTCTTCCACTTACTCATTCTTTGTTTTGTCCATTATAAAATAATAACTACAGAATATTCTATATAATGTGATGTTATTATAAATATTTCACAACTATATTCATTATTCTATCCATCTTATGAATGATAATGTCACCATGCGTGCATACGTACAACTTACCGTCTCCACGCCGTGGGGTAATTTGTTATTCAACACTACGTTATTTGGATGGATATAATTATGAGTAATATGTATATAAATAATAAAAATAACATGATAATGTCTCTGTAAAATTAATATACAATTAAATTCCACACCTTTAAGGAAATGATATTTTCCCTCGGGCGTGCGTACGGATTACTGTCTCCATGACACGATTAGATTCATTTCCATATTCACCATTCATCAACAATTATAAAAATATATATTACTAATAAGTATGTAATATATGACATAATAATGCTACTGGATATATATATATATGTACTTACATATATATTTTTTACTTAGTTCTGTTCAATACGATATGAAAATAAAAACAGCGTTTATGCGTACATATGGACTACCGTCTTCATAAACGGTGTTTTCATTTAATATATATGTATATTATATATATTTATATTCTAAATATACATGATATATAAATTATGTTTTATATTCTGTAAATATTTAAATCTTGATCTAAGTGATACAATAAAGAGTAACAATTTGAAACACATACGATAAAGAAAGAGATTATTACCCGAACTGTTATTTAACATTGAAATTATTATTAAATGGGTAGTATGAAGTCATAAATGAATTTCGTATGATATCATAAATATTAATATGGTTCTAGTATAATTTTATATCATACTATGATCTTCATACAGGAGGTTAAACGTACCATCTACTAAAGTAAAGTTCAAGGTAAGGGTTAATTCCTCAATCTCATTATTTTCAGAGATTGTTTATGTGTATGTATTTTCTGATACATTTTTATCATCCATGTCCATTTTTCATAAAATTAATTTAAAAATGAATATTTTAAGGATTTGTGAAAGGTACTCTTTATCACGATCATTGTTTTAATTCTTTTAAAGATTTATCTTTCTAAATATTTTTAATTAATGTCAATGTTTTCAAAATGATTTTAAGGATTTATTTATATGGACATGAATTTTTTGAAATGATAATTCTTTTCAAAAGTTTCACAGTGGTATGGGACACATTTATTCAAAAATATATTTTAAATTACTTTATTTATAAATGTGTGACTTTTATATGATTTTACAAAAAAGATATTTCTCTCAAAAAGTTTAACTCATCATTTTCAACTATGTCAGCATCCTTTACTGGATATTATTTTTGATCGAGAATGATTTATTATAATACAATCATTTAAATTTTATTGAATATGTTATGATATGTTTTACTATGAATGTTCTATTTTTATACCATTCATGGTTTATGGTTAATGTATTGACATTTCGTATGATAGTTTTAATACGAATGTTTATGTAATGTTTCAACTTTTTTCATATGAGGAATGCAATGGACTTAGTAAGTGGTAGGTGGAGCCTGCTATAGCTCCTCGATGCATCGTTAGGTCTCATGAGACAAACTAGTGTCTTGACATAAGGCCTTGGAAAAAATTTATTTGAAGTCTTGGCACAAGGCCTTGACTATGTGGTAATGATGTCCAGTG
Organism: Viscum album; assembly: GCA_963277665.1. Taxonomy (NCBI): domain Eukaryota; kingdom Viridiplantae; phylum Streptophyta; class Magnoliopsida; order Santalales; family Viscaceae; genus Viscum; species Viscum album. The sequence continues at coordinate 826,834 of CAUJRU010000170.1, forward strand.
TTAGGCATTCCCTCATTATGAAATTAGTTATTACATGTGATTATTTGACTAGTAGAATATCAATGTGCAAGTTTATATGGTAATGTTTGATTTTTTTTATTATGTTCAAGTTTATGTTTAAAAAGGTTGTTTCTTTTATCACACATATTTTTTTAAAAGTTTATAGATTCTGCTAAATTATTTACCCTTACAGGGCATCTTAGCTCACACCTTTTTTATGTTTTATTTTCCAAGGATTCCAAGAAGTGTATTATGATTGATATGCAGGGCTACGAAAAAGGGAATAATGGAATTCTCAAAGAAATTTCTTTTGTATTGTATGTTAGAAAGTGTAATGTAATTCTCGTGTATGAAATATATTTTCCATGAATGCTAAATAGATCGGTCTTTCAGGACTTGATTCCTTGTAATCATACCAATGTATTAATATAATTCACTGAATTTAGGAATCTAGGGTCGGGGAATTACAGGTAACTTCTTTAATCCCCTTACAATCACTTACAAGATGGCCTTTCTGTCCACATTTGTAGCATACTCCTTTTCCTTTTAAACAGGCACCAGGGTACTTCCTTCCACAATTATCACAAGGTGGAAATTCAACTCTTCCCTTCTTCCTTGTTTCCTTATTTCCATTCCCAGAGTGTTCAACAGATCTCTTCTTCTCTTACTTTTCTTTAAAGTCATAAGACTAAGAGAATTCCTTTTCTATCTTGATAACACATGAGGCAATATCTTCATACAATGAAAAGGATTTTAAGACTAGTTCTCAACAGAGAAATATTTTCAACCAATCAAAGAAATGATCAATCTTACTTATTGGGTAACATATATAATATGCAGAATTCTTGTCTAACCTTGTAAAGTTAGCTTCATACTTTGTGACATTATCATCTTCCTTTTTTCTTAGAATTAGAAATTGCCTTTCCATATCCGCTCGATGGTCACGAGGAATTTATTTTTATATTAAAATATCTTTAAAATCCCTCCATTCCATAAATGATACTTATTCATCCTTATTTGTGTTTTCAATAAATGAAAACCATTGATCTGAATCTCCGGTGAGGTGATAAACTACCATGAAAACTTTTTACCTTTCAATACTCTCTAAATCATGAAATATTTTCTCTAAGGAACTTATCCATTGTTCACCTAAAATGGATTTTTAGACCCATTGAATGTTGGTGGTTGTTTCTTCATGAAACAATCTGACATTGATCCTCTGCATTGTGGATCAGGGTGCTCCATACGAGTAAGGTTATTATTCATGACCTCTGTCAGTTGTCCTGGTACGGGGATAAGATGATCAACACCAGTTGTATCACTAGCTCCTCTATAATAATGTTGGTCAAGATGGAAATACCTACATATATTACATGTGTTGATAAAGTTTCTATTCTATCCACTAGGCACCATTTCTAAACAATTGCATACAATTGATTAGTTTATGAACCGCAATACATAATTCTGAACTTGTAAAACAGTTAACATAAATGGAATAGTTTATGGATATAATCAATAGTCATGAAATTTTTTTCATTGAGGAGGTTTATACTCATAAATACTTTATAATGGTTTATAATGAAAATGAGAATTATCCTAAGCATATCCCACAATATTTTTTTAACCAAAAGTGAAGGAAGGCCCATTTTCGTGCACCAGTTTCTATTAGAGTCTAGCTTAAAGAGATGTTTTCGAGTTTTACACCTAGGTACATCTATTCCAGAGCTGCCTCTACCTGGTCGTATCCAGACAGGGATTTATTTCTTAGAAAATTCATAAAATCTCTACAATACCAAAATTCTAGGATGTTCTTTTATACTATTCCTCAAAGTCTATATTAGGGTAATGTTCCCTAATCAGAGTTTTTCTAAATATAGTTTCCAAGGTTTGTACTAAACTTCATCTAATACCAACTGTAACACTCCAACCCCAGTTACCCAGAGTCGGTGCTTTATTACATAACATTGGCATGATATAAGGAATCATGTCCCGAAAGGCCGATCTGTTTCGTATTTTTGAAAACAAGATACATACATAAGTTCAACAATATATCTTGAAAAGAAATAAAAAACTAATTTATTCCATTAGAAACATCCAAGCCTCTTATATTATGCTTGCATGTCACTCATAACTAACTTTTTCCTATCCTGAGAAAATGAATCATAAGAATTGGGTGAGCTCAAATGCTCAGTAAGGGTTATAAATACAATGAAATATAACATAAACATTAGGCATGGTGAATAATTAAAAACACATAACCTTACAAAAACATGAACACTTTATAGAAGAAATATGAGTTGAGTAAATAATTCCATAATAAAACATAGTCATGGGTATTCTATTAGTCAAATAACCACATGAACCATCAATATTATTTTCATAATGAGGGAATGCATAATGCCGGATATTCTAATTTTTTTTCAAGGACTCGGCCTAGATGTCTAAAAATGACTAAGGACTTGGCCAAAACCATATATCAAATTGAGAAAGGCCTCAGCCAATTCCATGTATAATTGTCTCATGAGATCTACTGATGCACAGAAGAGCTATAGAGGGCTCCACCCGTCACATACTATGTCCAATACATTCCTCATATGAAAAGGCTGAAATATAACATAAACATTCGTATTAAAACTAACATAAAAAATGTCAATAATTTAACCATAAAAATGAATTATATAAAAATAACACATCCACCATAAAACAAATCACAAAACCTTCAATACAATATGGAATATTTTTATCATAATAAATCTACATCAAACAAGTTTAAAATCAATCGAAGGATGTTGACATAGATGAAATAAAAACAATTTTAATGAAATACCACTTTCTATTTTGAAACCATTTAAGTGTAACATTATTATAAAATAAAACATTTATTTTGAAAATATTTATATAAGCTTGTAAGGGATTCTTTGATGATGATATAACAGTGGAAAATAGCTTCAGTCACCATAAAAGTTAAAAATACATTCTCACATTAATTTGGTCGAAAAGGTCATAAAGTACCTTGTTAGGAAAATGATGGAAAGATTCCTTTCAAACCATATATGGTTAAATAAGGACATAAGTGACTTTAACCCATATTCTAGTAAATAGTAAAAAAATTGAAATATATTTTTATGAAAACATGGATGTGGATGATAAAGAGGTCCCAGTATATACTTACGTAAAAACAAACTCTCATAATAAAGAGATTGTGAAATTAACCCTTAACTTGTACATTTCCTTAGTCAATGGTATGTTAACCTCCTATATTAAATTTTGAACATTTCTATTAAATTATACAATAACTATATAAATAAATATGATATCATATATGATCCCCTAATATTTTTTTGTTAATAATATTTCAGTAGTATCATCATTTTGGGTGTTAACTGATTCGTTTTACTTTATATGCTTGGTTACATAAGCCATGTTAGTTATTGATACGATGTATTTGATTATTATACATAATTATAGTATGTTCATAATAATTATTTTTATTCATAAAATGAAAATTACTCTTGAATGATTACGATGGGAAATGAATCTCATCGCGTTTGTGGAGACGGTAATCCGTACGTACGCACGAGCAATAATATCCTTATGTTGATGGGGAAATAGTATGTAATTGGATGGTATATCATATATACAGAATAATTAATATGTTATATTTATTATTTTAATTATTTATACTCATTATTATACCCATCCAAATAATGAATTGTTTTAATAACAAACTACACCATGACGTGGAGACTGTAATCCTTACTTATGCATGTATGGTGACTTTTTCATTCATATGATGGATAGAATAATGAATATGGTTGTAAACTTTTTATAATAACATCAAATTATATAGAATATACTGGATTTATTATTTTATAATGAAAAAAAAAAGAAAGAGGAAGTGGAAGAAGAAACTAACGTGAAAGTGGGGAGAAATATTTACCTCTTCTTCGGGTTCTTCCATTTGATTTGATCAAAATGTCTCCTTAGGATGGATTTCTGACCAAAAAAATACCTATAGAATGATGGTATGAAAGTTTGGAGGATATTTGGGTATGGTTTGGCCGATCCAAAAGGCTTTGTATGTGTGAAATTAAGAGAAGAGGATTTTCTATTTTATAGAATAGGTGAGGGTCAGTTTAGGAAATGCTTGAAATATTATTTTTTAATAAATTCATTTTCAGATATAATGGCTCAAAAATGATTTATTTAGAGTCTAAGGTGGGTATGGGTCAAAAAACTCTCAAATAATAGGTTTTAGACAGGTTTAGGTCACCATATTAAACTTATCTTTTAGATTTAACTCTTAGTTAAATAGTTTGACATTTACCATGTCTCTTTATATTTTTATATAATATGGTCAATAAACTTATTATGAACTTCTAAGAGAACCCCAAGTGGTTAATTAATTATACACCTATCATTATTTAATAATTTTTACTGAACCTTATATTTTTAGAAATATTATATAAATTAATAATATAATATTAGTTTTTAAAACTCTTTTTTTCAATTTTGACACCATTTGGTATTTTGTTTTTGTTAAAGAAATAAATGCATGATTACTTCAAAAAAGTCATTTAATCAACCCTAACATTTCATATTCACCTATAAAATTCGTTTATGGAATAAAAATTATCATATTATATTTATTTTAATATTTATAATATCATTTATTTGATTGTTTCATTAATTAGGAAAATAATGCATCATTGTTGTGTCATATATAAATATATTTATTTTATTTATAAAAATTATAAACAAAATATTATAATATATGAAATATATTTGTATTTATAATGATTATTTATAGTTTAATATACCATTTATATAACCTCATATAAATTTTTATTACTAAAATTTATTTTCTTTTGTTATTTTTTTCTTTACATTAGATTATTTAGTATAAAATGACATTATCACTCCCATGTGGATCCATGGGGTCACATAATCTACCCATGGATGCTCATGTCCAGAAATTTATCATCCAATATGGTTAGGATACGTTATAGGGTAATTTAATATTATTATAATGTTATTATTTAATCCTTATATACTGGATTTACCCCTTTAACCACAATAATAAAACTGTTTACTGATGTAAATATTAATAATGATTGAAAATAAAAGTTACCTATTTACCCAATTTTTACCTCCTCAGTCCAAATATGGAATCCCTTTTTCCAAATTTATAATAGATAAGTGGAATATATTATTTTTAAATTAATTCCTATTGTCAAAAAAATGTGTTTTTATGAAATAATAACTAGGAAAATATTGAAATTCGTTTATGTCCAGTTTAATCTTGAAATTTCATCTAATGACCTAAATTATATTAAATGATAAAAATTTAATCTAATGATACTTAAAAACCTTTAAAATTTCTAATTTAACACTATAAATTATTTTGATTAAAAAAGTGGTTTTTAACTAAAATTTAGTATTTTTCACTATTCATCAACAATTGAATGTTTTTAGAAAAGTACAAAAAAATTTACCCTAAGCTAATTTTGATATTCAAAATTCAAAAATGATGTCCATTTTGAAAAATATAATTTATTAAATATCAAAAAATGGGTATTAATATTCGTAACTGCTAGTTTTATTGGTCGCGGTGTGTTAGAATCTCAAAGTTGCGTACAATGCAAGATTTTGCATTATTTAAAGGGAAAAGTAATTTAGAAGCATGGGGTGGTACTTCACTGGTAGTAACATTACAAACTAATGAAACAATGTTCCTCTATTATGTTCATTTCTATAGACCATTCCTAGAATTCCATTGTCTTCACAAAATAACCTAAGATTCAATCCATGGAGACATTATGTCCAAAAAAAAATTATTGAATCCTAAATTCAAACATACTAAATTTCCCTTATAACTCATTTCTTGTAAGAGTCTCAAAAACAGTACTTAGGTGATTCTCATAGTCCACATTGATCATATATTTCACTAAGATATCATCAATAAATATATAAAATAATTATCTAGATATTCCATAAATACACTAATAATTGTATCCATATAAAATAGTTTTCATTTGTAAATACAAATATAAATACTATACACCGGTAATGTCTATACCATGGGTGAAATTTTGTTTTCATAATATATTGTTTTTTGAATGGGATTTATGATACCCAAAATGAAGTACAATCATTGAAAAATATTGAGATGATTTATTTTCAATGAATAAATGATCAATGAATTCTAGATTTCACTTGTTATTAATCATAATATCTATGATTTACATAAAATTAATATACAAAATCATGGATCTATATTTATTCTTATTGAAAAGAACATGATAATCCCATGGTGAAATGATAGGGTGTATAAATACTTTACCACAAAATTCATACAGTTTTTTCTTTAAATACACTAATTCCATAGAGATAATTATATAGGGAGTCTTTTGTATATGTATTCCATCATGGAATAAATTAATGGGAAACTAAACTTCATGCTCTGTTGGGTGTCCATGTAATTACTTAGGAAATAAATTGATGTATTCTTGTACAATAATTACATCATAATTTTGAAGATTACATTTTCCATCCATAGATTGGGCTGACTATTGTTCTCCAAGAATATAATTTCAAAGAGATACAAGGGATGTATTTAGACATGAATCAGATGATGAAGTATACCCTCTAATGATAATGTATTCCACATCTTCATCACGAATCGTAATTTCTATCTCTTTATAATAAATTATTTTCCAAAATAGATTGAAAGCAAGACCATATCAAGGATTATATAAAATTAAAATATTTATATTATAATAATAATAGTGAGTATAGAAGTTTTATGTAACATATTAGGTACAGACTGGAACATACCTTTTTGCGTTGATATTTCCACTATGAGTTTTGACTAATAACATTGTTATTAATGTGTTAGTGAAATATCTAATTTTTTGGGAAATCAGAGAATATATAAAATACTGTGAAGATCAAGAATAAAAAAATTATATATTTTAATATATGATTAATGTACTTGCCACCATATATTTAGGAACTTAAAACTTATCTGTTTTGATCACATAATCATGGACTTTCTCCGTCAGAATTTTTGGAGTAAATTAACTTTCTGTTTGGGGAATTTGTTGGAGTTGTTCCCCATATACTTATAGAAAATAAATGTCACTTTTATGGATTCTATGTTACACTTTCATTCATTACCATGATGGTCATTTTCTCTTTTCTTTAGGAAAACTATTTCTCCTTTTAGGCATGCACCAAGGTGATTTCCACAGCAAGTATCACATATTGGAAAATTATTCTTTCTCTTCTTCCCTCTATACATTTTTTATATACTATCAACTTATTATAATAACTTTTTCAAATCCATAATACAAGGAAAATTCATTATACATCTAGAGAGGATAAGATATTATATCCTTATATGATGAGAATTTTTGGGAGACTAGTTCCCTTTAAAGGATAGGTTTTAACGAATCAAAGTGACAGGAAATCATACTCTTTGGATTACATACATATTCTGTTGCATTCATTTCAATACTTTTAATGTTAGATACTTATTTAGTAATATATTTGTCTTATTTTTCCTTAAACTGAATAATTATCTATCCACATTACCTTATTGATAGTGAAGAAAATATTTTTCCAAGAAGAGTTACTTAAAATAATTAAATTCAATGCTCATTATTTCTAGTTCATTCTTAGGGTTTTGAATCATTGACATCCAATAATCCAAATCGCCTAAGATATTATATATTTCCATGAAAATATTATTCCTTACATTAATTCTGGATTATGGAAGTATATTCATGAAGGAACTTATCCATCGCTCATCTAAAAATGGATGTGTGTTCCCATTGAATGATGGAAATTTTAAACACATGAAGTGTTATATCATAGTTGAACAACTTTGATGATATACATGATGATCTATATGATTTGGGCTATTTGTCATAAAAAAATACATCTATCCCAAAATAGTTATAATTTTTTCAATTCTATTAACAACTCTAGATCCATCTTCATTATCTTACCCAGGAGAGAAATCCATATATGGATTTTGTGCATTGTTACTATTTCCATTCTTTCTAGTAGGTTAAATTTCTAAAAAATACAATACACTAGAATATATTATAAAAATACATACCATAATTTAAAATTTCAATATTATTGAAATATTAATCATAAATTGAAAATTTACATACAAAGAGTCTCAAAATCATAAGCATGGATTCTTTAGAAATATTCTCATGGTTCATCATAGGGTTATATTCCATAATCTATGTTTTCATATATTTATTTTCTATGGTTTCTAATAATATTTTCCTTATAAAAACTATAAATACCCTGCCCCTAATAACCAAGTGTCCATGGTTACTTTTTTACATTAGTAATAGATACAAGTGTTTAAATACCAGTGGACTGAATAGTTTAATAATCATGGTGAACTGGATAACTAATTGGATACAAAATTACATTTGAAAACATCAATTTAAATATAGTATTTTCTTTGGTATCGTCCTTATTACCAAAATAATATACCTATATTTTAATCAAAAATAATTTTCTGGAATCCTGCGTAATGGAAACATAAGAAAGGGGTGATATCAGATGCTCAGTATGGGAATGCATACTATAGAAGCTAAATTCATTATGGATAATATTGATGGATTAAATTATTATAAAATAATTCCACATTAATAGACACACGATATCATAACTATATAAATAATCACATGAACTTCATTATCAAATTTTATAATGATGGAATTTATATTTTTGGGCATCTAAACTTATCATCGAGTCTGTGTTCTATGAATATAAAAATACCCGCAAATCCCCATGCTAATACATCTATATAAATGAGTATTACTTTGAAAAAAGTACCCAATCTAGTTTGTCTCATGACACCTATTAATTTTTAAAGGGGCTATGTAAGTCCCGGACCCACCCATCACATAATAAGTACAATGCATTCATCATATTAATAATAAACATAACATAATTATCATTCCTTAAAAATAAATAAATGTCTGTATTGAATGAACTCGGATATAGAATATAAATTTTTTCCCTATTCAAGATGATCACAAACATATAAATAAATATGGTAGAAGATATTAGAATAGTACAGTCTCACTAAATCATTAGATTCAAAAAATGATGATGACATATATGAAAATACATTCGAAAGATCACTATAAATTTTATTAAGAAAAAAACACTTTTTCAAATTAAAATCATATATTTAGAATGTAAACAATTTCCCAAAAATTAATGAATTTTTTTTTTCAAAATATATTTTTAAACATATAATGTAAACATAAATTTATGGAGTTGTATTGGTGATGGGAAATTCCGTTCAAGCCGTATATGCTAAAAAAATCATTCATTTCACACTTGTGTAAAAAGTTTAAAACTTACATCATTCTGAAAATTATAAGAAGAATCATTTTAAACCATTTTGTAAAAATTATAAAATTTTTAAAAATTAATTTAAACAATAATTGAAAAAAAAATACCCTGAAAATGTTTTTAGACAACATGTACTTGGAAAAGAAAGATTCCAATCTGATTAGAAAAAACAAAGTTTGTTTTCCATAAAAAAATATTTCGTTATATTCAGTTCTTAAAGAGATAAAATTGAAACAAAATTTTTTAATTTATAGAAATAACCATAGTTTATTATAATATATTGGTTTTAAGATATAAATATTAGATAATACTTTAAGGGATAATATAACAAAAACAATCCTGAATAACGTTGAGATTATGAAATAAATCCTTACCTCAGGTTCAAAATCCTTCATATGTGTTTGAAAGTCTTATAAAATTAATATAGATGTATTATAGATTTATTAAATAATCATAAAAACATATATAATATTTTATATTATTTTGTTCTTATATTTTATCACTATTTTATTAAAATTTCATTGTCAAAATCACTATTCTGGGTAATAACTGCTTCATTTTTCATGTATGGTTTGGTTTTTTAGTTTCAGTAATTTTACTTCTGAAATGATTAAATAATATAATTTTTTATTATATATATATATATATCATATATATTCATTTTATATTTATTTATAGTAAAATATATAATATAGATATAGAAAACTGAATTACACCGTTCATGGAGGCAGTATATTGTATATACACATGAACATTGTTTTCACTTTTTGATGGATGGAAAGAAAGAATGGTAAATTATAATTCACCATTGAAGAATAATTATTATAAAATATAAGTCATATATATTCCCTAAATCTATTTTTTTTATCATTCATATAAAACAGAAATGAAAAATTCATCACATCACTTTGTGGAGTTGGTAGTCCATAGGTACGCATGATCTACATTTTCGTTTTCCAATATATTAGATGGTAATAAGGTAGATATGACATTAATATTACATAATAATAATTATTTCTTAAATATAATATTAAAACATTAAACCCATAGTAATACCTATCTATTAATCGTATTTATGAAAAACTAATTTTTCATTTATGTGGAGATGACAAGTTATACGTACACAGAAATGATACTTTCACTTCTCAATTGATGGAAATGATAATGGAGAATGGTGGTTTGATAATCAAATTTGTTTTGGTATATTTATTCTAATAAATTTATTATTTAATTATAAATACGACATATTTATTTGAGGTATAAGAATAAATTAATTGAAAGAGATTGGGTGTGAGAATTACCACATCTTCGGGAGACCTCCTGTAGATCCTTTCATAAAGGATCTAGTGATATATTTTTTGGAATAAATAAACCTCTATAATGTTTTTAATGATGTTAAATTTATTTTTTCATGGTAATTTTCAACAATAAGTCTCAATGTTCTGTATTGAAATGAGTTGGTAGGTTTCCTTTTATAATTGAGGTGAGGGTCACTTCAGGAATTTCATTAAAAAATTAAAATATAATATAGTCAGTCAATATAATAATTCTCATAAATGAAAATGAATTCAATGATAAGATAATATTTTATTGTTATACCATAAAAAATAAAATAAAAATATTCATTTATGTTGTATTTTAAGCAGTATGTTTCAGGTAAATCTCTTAAGTAACCAACCTTAACCTTAATCCAGGTAAAAACATTTCACTCTTAAGGGAATAAAATTTAACTTATATTATTAAAATTGACTAATAAATAAAAACTGGATGTAATTTTAACCATAAATCATCTCCCTTATCATATCTCCATTTATTAATTATTTTTAAATAATTTAAATGAATATAATTTTCTTAAAATATCATTTATGTAATTTTTAACTGTATTCATTTCATTTAACATTGAATACATTGAGAAAATATTTAAATTATTATATTAAACTTTTACATATCTATAATATGTTTTATTTAACTAAAAGTTTTATTTATTGTTATAAATTACCCAAATTGTATTACTTTTATTATTTCCAAATCATTTTTTATATTTTATTAAATTAATAAATATTATATTACCATTGCACTGGAATTTAATGTAATTATACAATAACTAAAAATTCTAAATAGATTTATATAATTAAAATAATTTTAGTGATATCAAACTATGCATTTATATTCATTCATTACTTAATTTTTCCATTATACGAAAATAGAAGACATATTTGAAACCAAGAGAATGAAATTTTGTTTCTTTCTTAGATTTAAATAATATAGTGGTCATTTTCATGAGAAATTATCCATTGAAAAAATAAATTTAGATCCTAAGGTGATAAGGGTTGAATTTAATTCATAAAATAATTATTAATATGTAATATTATGACTTTATCACTCAGTTTATCCTAGATAAACCTAATTTACCATTTAATAAGGTGATATATTTTACCACCATTACTATTTATATTGATAAAGAATAAAAGTTCCATATTGAACAATTTTTCACCAAAGAATTATAGATATGGAATAAATTTTCTCAAAATAATTTTTTTTAATTGGAATAAATTTGTTTTACAATAATTTATTAGTATATGAAAAAAACATTTAGAGAAATAATAATTTTAAGGAAAAAATGGATTTATTCTTAAATAATTCGTAGTAAAAATATTATATGAATGTTAAAAATTTTAATTGAATATATTAAATATGAATTTAATTAAAATTATTCAATAATAGTTTATCATTTAAGTTATTTTATAAAATACACATCATGTTCACAAAAACATTTTTTTAGAAAAAAAAACATTTCTTTTCCCTTAAATGATTTCAGATTCATTGATAACCAATGAATTCATTTATACATGTGAAAACTATATATTTATTTTTATTTAATTAATACTATACATACCCAAAAATTTAATGTGTGTGTTATAATGGTATACTATACTACCATTCATTTAGACTCAGGGTTGTATGTGTCACAAGCTATCAAAGACATTAAATTTATTTAAAATTAAACACAAATTAAAATATAATGCCATTAAATATAAATTATTATCCTGGTTTTTGTTTATGGTGTGAAATGTGATTAATTTATTTCTAAGAATTAAATTTCATTTCATTGTTTTCATGTAATATGAGAGGCTTCCCCATATTAAATTTCGGGCTTATATATGTTTTCATAAACCATCCACAACAAGTGTTTTCTAAATTCCCTGAGTGGTCCTTAATATGGTATTTGTAATTTAAATCATTTATTGGTATTTAAAAGTGATTCCCACATGTATTACTTGTAATTTAATGTTATACATTAAATTATAAGAATTTTGAAAATATTTTAAGGACTACTTTGAATATGTTATTCGGTTTAAAGTTGTTTTCCCCATTTGGGTCATATTATAAGCTAAGTAGTTTTGCATAATCATTTTTATGGTTTTATAAAATGGTGGAGTTGATCTTAAATTTATTTCAATGTTTTATTTATGTTTATATATTTTTAAAGGGTTTTAGAAATGGTTTCATATGGTTATACCATGTCTCAGTCATACAAGTTGTATTGGTGAAAGGTCCCTTTGGAACTTAATATGGGTTCCGAATAGTGTGAAAAAGTTTTTCCTTTGGAGCTCTTTTTGGAAAGAAAATTTGGAACTGTTAATGTGATAGTTATGTTATAAAATGGGGTTTTAACCTCATTAATAACAAATACTGGTTGTAAATATTATGGTTTGTAACCCCTTAGGGGATATTTGGAATTTATTGTACATTTTTCATGCTTATACATGGATATACTCAGGTTGTTCATTGTGAAGGAATATGAGGATATATTTATAAATTTGTGGAATTTATTATGTGTTGTTATTTATTTTTAATCTAATTAATTTCAATTTTCATCAGAGTCCTAGGAATAGTAGGTGACATGTATGAGGGAAAACCTAATATTGATAGTTCCTTGAGTTGGGAGTGTAGCCTAGAAACTCTAAAGTGATTATGTTAGAAGTGGTAGTGGTCCTTATGAGATTTAAAATATTTTTTCCCAAGGAAATGAAGGATCCACATGGGTTTTTATTTATGGACTACTCGATGAGATTACCAGGGATGAGACAAGTTTAGTAGTGCCATAATAGCTTCTCTGTCTTCAATGAATGTCTTTAGTAATAGAATACTAGGATAATTCCCAGGTCACTTATGTTATTTTTAGTAAGGTTTAGGAGGATTTTCTTGTTCTTAGATTAAATCCCCTATATGTTAATTTTATATTAGAACCATGTTCCTTTTATCCTTTTTCATTTTTATTATGTGTGGGTGCCTATTGTGAGTTATTCCATTTTATGGGTTTGGTTTACATTCAAATTTGTTTTTAAATAGATTGGAATGTTTCATTTAAAATATTAATTTTTTAATTATTTCTTAAACAACATATAGAATATATATTTTTATATATTTTTTTATTGAAATATTGTTTTTAGTGAATGTTTGAAAATATGGATAAAGGGTGGGCTGGATTATTTTATATTATTCTAAAACACATTTTTCTTGATTTTAGATACTTTGATAAAAAATTTAACTACCCTTGTATTTTATTTTTTAAAAATGGATTTTGTTATTGGGAAAATGGGAATGTGTCATACCAATTACCATGTTTTATAAATCATGTGAAAAACTATATCATTGAATTGCATTTTAATCATGCTTTAAAATTATTTGATAAGTAAATGTATAGCATGTTCCATGATGAGTGGTGGACTGCTGCATATTTTTACTCACATCTATTTATCATTTTAGATTAAATATTTTTTTTAAACTTATAACAACTTAGGGAGTATTTATTGATTTGGAGGATTTAGGTTAGCTTATTATTTAATAAAATTCAGTGGGTAGTACACATTTCATGATTCGTAGGACATGGATTTGTTTTCATAGAATGTATGGAATGCATCCCTTTAAATAATTTACCATAGATATGAATGTTTTTTACTACTTTATAAAATTGTATGTGTACAATTATTGTGATCTTCATGGATTGAAATTGATGGGGGATTTTATGTGGGGAGGGACATTGGAGGGTGAGTCAAGAATTAACTTTTCCATCCATTACATACCAGTTTATTTGTTCATGATTACCTGATATTGGTATGGAGTTTTGACTTACATGTGGGTCATAATTGATTTTTGGGATATTGTCCCTTGTGATTAAATTCTGATACATAGGAGAAATCATTACCACTATATATATATATATTTGATTCTTTAGCAGTTTTTTCTACACTATAGGGATTGAGAATATCCTTTGGGCCAATGGTGGGAATATTTGGATGGAAAATTGTAATGGTTCTTCATAGTATTGAAGAAATACTATTCTAGTAGGTAAAATGATTATTTTAAATGAATGAGGAAAGAAGAAACATAGTACTCTTGTGGAAATAATAGAGTAAATACATAAAGTAAATAATTTGTGACCAAAAATTTTGAAAAATCTATTCACTCAAAATATGTTTCAGTTTCTGGAAGAAATATGTGGCATATGTTGTCAAGATAGACACATGACTGATGTTTGTATGGTTTGGTTTCTATTGTAAGGGTCCTATGGTATATAGAGGAAATATATTCAAAAGGAAAGAGTTAGATAGTTATTTCATAATAAGACTAAATTGGTGTTTGGTGGATATTATTATAAGGTTAATAATTCCATTAAATAGTTTTTTATTGATTAGAAAAATCAATTTAAATTTATTAAATAATTGGGAAAATTTATTTTCTAAAAGAAAATGGAAAGAGAAAGGTTCTAGAAGAAGATGTTAAGGTATATAAGTACTATTCAGGAAATGGTGACTAAAATATCCTCAAAATGCATGACCAATGTGATTATTTTGTTTATGGTTTATACAACTATATAAATATACTATGAACACAATATGAAATAATGAAGATAATGATGCAATAATTGGGAAATAAAATTTAACTATAATTTGAGGTGACAAAAACATGTCAGAGGAAAGAAATTTGAAATAAAATATTTTTATGCTGATTATAAGAGGATAATTGATGTGAAAAGATATATTGAGAAGTATATGGTGAGAGGAAAATTTAAACTAGAGTATTTATTATGGTAAAATGGAAGGCCCCCCCTCATTAATTGTTTTTAATATTTCTATAACAAACATGATGGGAATTTAATGAGATGTTTGAGGATATAAATACAAGAAGAGTAAGAAAAATGTATTTTAGTGGATTTTTCCATCTAATATGAAGAAAAAATGATTGCATCCCTTGATGGGGAGAAAAATTAAGAAGAAACATCCATTTAAATTTATCTATTTAATTTAGTAATTCGAGACGATTTATAAACTATAGGTTAATGTACTCAATCTCACATACAACCCTTTTATTTAGTGTGTAAATTATGCTTATTAAGGGGTAGTATTAATTGATAAATGGAGGAGTAGAATAGTGGGTTACAAATTTTACCCATAAACAATATAACATGTTTTCTAATGTGTGTAGGATTACAAGGTTCTTGATAAATCTTTTTTTACATCCCCTGTTTAGAAAATAACTTTTTTTAGAATGGTATTACATGAATGGTATTTTATAAATATCTCATACAACTATAGTTGTATCATTATGGTTTACACACTATTTCATAAAATATAGAATTAGAGTTTTCCAACTACATGATGTTTTCTAAGAGAATCATGTGATATCATCATTCTCTGAAATTTGACATAGTGGAAAAAATATGTGAGTTCCTTGAAAAAAAAGAAGATATGAGAAAAAACCTTCATTATCCTTTTTAATTAATTTTCATTAATGGGGATAAGAAATAATCCATATGATCACAAATATTTATATTGTAGTGTATTAGAATTTCCTAAAAATTCATACTGGTAGTTTGAAGAGACTATGTATGACCTATATTTTTTGTTAACGTATTAATATGTGTTTGATAAATTAATATGGTAATGAATATTTTATGATTTTTAAGGATTTAAGAGAGAATTTTATTTCATGCATGATAATAAAATCCTTCTATCAGATCTTTTTAATGTAAAATTTTTCTTAAATCTTAAGAAAAGTTCCTGTTTTATTTGGAGAATGTGAATTGTTTAGATGACGTGAGAAATATTAAAGACCGAGAAGGATAAGAAAAAATATATTATTTTTTCATGAAAAATTATTTTTTGAAGGACTTTCCTATACGGGAATTATTTTTTTCTAGACTTTGTTGTAATTAATTAGAATTATGATAACTCTTTTTATAAGTGTTTATCAAAAAATTGACTAACTGTAGCCATCTATGGAAACATTTCCATTGAATTAAAAATATAGTTCAATCACACATTTATTTACATAGTGTAATGGTTGTGAATGGTTGAGGCAAGACACATTCATAGTGGATAAATGGATTGAGATCAGATAGGTTGGAACATAGGTGATTAATAGTTGATAGACTCTCCGATATTGGGTGATAAGGGAGGCATTGGGAGTCCACCAACTCTATCGTGGTATTGTTTTGGTGGTTGGTATTGGTATCATGGATTATTAAGCATTTCTAAGAATAATGATTTTGTTTTTGATGTGGGTCTCTAGAAGTTAATGAAACTTCTCACACATTTAAAATGATATGCATACAACATAGACCTTATTATCAAATCTATCTCTTTCATTTGATAGACACCACATTTGATCTTCATAATTTAGTGAATGGTTTGGTGTAATGAAATTGATTTACCAGGTAAGAACCCGGTTTTTGCTGGGAAAGACTTTCGAATATTCTTGATGATATTCCAGAGCAGCGCCTTCATACGGCGTGCGATTCCGAGCCCCGGAGTGGCCGGAATTAAATTTTCAGTGCGTTCACACTGGAAATGCTAAATAAATGAGATAACACTTAAACGGAGTTCCGGATCAGGGATCCGGATGTACATATGGGTCCGAAATGGGGTGTTTACTCTAGGAACGACATAGAACATGTCGGTGTGGGATGTTTGGACCCCTCGCCTGCTTCTGGAATATTAAACTGATTAATTAATTAATTAGTTTAATGTTGAAAAGCAGGTATCTCTTAAACGGTGGATTGGATTGGAAAACCGAGGGCACCGTTGAGTTCAGAGCGTGCCTTTTACCCTAGGAGGGGTATAAGTTTCACGGGCGCGGGCCGTTTGTGAAAAAAATGGCTCCAGGGGTGTTTTCGTAATTTAGCGGCTTCGGACGTTAAATTTTATAACTTTTTAATGGGGTCTCGGAATAAAATTCCGAGACCACTGTTGTGCTCATAACGTGGTTCTTAGCCTAGGGGAGGTTAAATCCCGACCCCGTCGGGAGTTCGTGTGCGGGGCCCACGGGCGGGGGTTTAAGTGTTTTGTTTTTAAACACTTCTCCCCCTTATTGGTTTTCCCCCTGGAAGCCCCTCCTCTCCCTCTCCTCCTCCACCTTCGGCGAGGTGGCTCCGGCGAGGCAGCTCCGGCAAGGCGACGGTTCAGCGACGAAGCTCCGGGCAACGCCAACGAGGTAGGTTTATGCGTTTTGCGTTTTAAATTCCGAACCCCCCTTCAAGGTCGATTATTTGTTTCAATTTTTGTTTGATCTTCGAAAAAATCCCATTGACAGATAGTATACATTTTTATATCTCCAACGCATCTTTCAGAATCAAAATCCGAGCTCAGAGGAGTCCGAGGTCGATCGCCAAAGTTTGCGGGTTTTTGAAGGTGGTCCCGACAGGTTTGGGTGCTCCGGCGGTCCGAGGCGAGGCAGCGGCGGTTCCCTTGGCGGCGGCGACCTCTCTTCCAGGCGGCGTCCACCCGGCTACAGCGAGGCGCGACGTCTCTCGGCGGTGCGAGGCAGGGCTCGCTTGGGGCACGGGGGAGCGCCAGAGCGTGATGGGGAACCGGGGTCGCGGCGCGCGACCCCACGGAGGAAGCACAACCCGCGCCGTGCGGGTCGTCGCGCGCCGTGATTGAGCCCCTTGTCTTGTGATTCGGGGCAGACGTGTGGGATACTGGGCATCGATGAAGTTTCTTCTGGGACTGTTGGCGACTCATTTTCTTGGGCTGAGCTACGGGACGGAGATCCCCTTACGACGTTGTTCGGGCTTCTTGTTTGAGCATATGGACATGTATATACCTTGTTTCTGGTACCCACTTCTTGGGTTTGGTTACTCTCCTTCTAGGTGAGGCGAAGACACGCGGGGTATGCCACGTGCTTTCTGTGTCTAGCTTCTCGTGGTTGGACCAGTCTAATCTCCTACTATAGGTAGTGAAGACTCGATGGGAAGTTCATCTTCTCACCATTTCCAGCTCCTTGTGTGTGGAAGAGTCTACCTTCCTTTCCCTTTTTTGGGTGGAGCTGGACTCTTTATTGCACCCTCGGTTGTACTCCTCTACTTTTCTGTTCTCTCTACCGCTCACCCTTCAGTACCTTATTTGTTGCTCCCTTAAGCCTTCGGGGTATCCTATTGAGTATTTTTATACTCACCCCTGCTTGGGCTTTGCCCGCACTTGGTGTGCCCTTGCAGACGACGGACAGGTGGAGCGTGAATTCAGTAGTGCGTAGGAGCTTGGGAGCTTGGACCGCGTGCGGTGGTCGTGGTCAGGATCCAGGTGGGAGACATGTCAGCTGTTCCTTTTTGTTTACCTATTTCCAGGTTGTGGCACTTTTTTGGTTGGGCGCGTGTTGTTCCCCTTTTCTTTTCACCTTGTACCCTGTACTATTTAGAGGTCGATGCACTCTTGTGGTTTATTTATAGTATTTTCCCTATTAATCTTCTTTTTACTCTACACTTTTGCATTGAGTGTGCTGCGTGTGGGTTTGTACAGGTTCTTAGGCAAACGCCTCCCCGAGTTGTTGTGCCTTCGGCGCTAGTCACCAGCCCCTGGCCTATGGAGGTGGGCTTGGGGTAGTTGTGGCTCGAGGCCGGGAAGGGTCGGGTCGTGACATACCATGCGATGAATGAGTTATGAATACTATCAAATTGAAAAAAAAATCATTTTTGAACTGAACAAAAAAAGTTAAAAGACATGCTTAATGAATCTGACACATGAAGAACGTGTACTTACCACCTGATAAGGTCTATTACAATTGATGAATCGACCATAAGGACAATCTAAAGCAACTATAATCCTCTAATATTATCAATCGAATTAGGTCAACTAGAGGTACCACACATAGAAATCGAGGATACCACATGAATAAATTTCAAGTATTCATGGTATATAAAGCTAGAAAATGTCAAAACATCATGTTACCATAAGAAGGTTATTGAAATACAGTGGTTTAAGTGTTATACCACATGATCATTGAAGAAACTATGCATATATCTAAGATACCGTGGTTGTTTTATGATATAATTGTTGAAGAGAAAGACATACTACATGATTTTAAAACCTACTACAATAAGTATAATTTTTGTACACTAAAAAATAGTGCATCTAAAATGAATTTCAAATGTATACAATCAGAGAGTATATATGATACATAAGATTCCATTACATGTGACATCAGTACACGAATGTAGTTTCACTTGCGTTTATGTGAATTGAGTGATTTAAGGTATAATTAATTTTACAAGTTATTATGGTCTCAAACTGGATGAAGTGATATGGAACTTGTATCCCAAAACTACAATGACTAAGTCAATCTTGAATAAATGGGATCCCATTATGAATTGACCATTTATGAATATTATGGCCGCATAAGTATATGATACATCCATGTTGGATAATATAGAATAGAAACAATTTAGAATAATTCACATTATACTAATGAAATAAATAATTAGGAGAAAGGTCCAAAGGTATTTTTAAATAGTGTTAATATAGGAGAAACCCAGAGTCCTTTGAGTTTTCAAATTTTGTATACATAATTGAACTTTCATGCATAAAAATGATGAGAATAAATAACGAGTCATATAGTAAACCATTCATGAAGAAAGAAGAAAATAATAATCCACAATATTAGTTGAATTCAATCCATGTTGGGAGAGAAATGACATGATGATTTTGGGTATTTGAATGTTAATTTAAATAAGGAAGTATCTATGGATATGAAACATCGAAAAATATATATAATAAATGATGAATTATTCAGAATTCACTGACTAAATTAAAATGAATATAACCCTTTATTATGGTGATCATCATATTTCAGTATTCATTTAATAATCATTACAATATTTATATGGATAATATTTATGAAATTATTATTAAAAATATAAATGGAAAATCAATGAAGTGAAATAGTTGTTTCATACTTTAGAATATTTTGAAGAGGAATCCTGAATAATTAGTTTCAGTTATGAGGGAAAATATAAATTTTATATTGAGGATATATAAGGAAGTTAAAATCGTAGATTAATCATGATCTGTAGAAGAGTTTCAAGACTTTCAGTGTTGTTGATGTTTTTAAATATTGTACTGGAGAAGTTCTTTTGATCCAATCTTCTTGTGAAGGATGATCAATTCAAAATTAGTGAAGAATAATCTCAGAGCATATCAGGATGTTTTTATCACATGATTAAAAAAAGGTGACAATGACTATGTTTTATGACTTATTGATAGGGAATTTTAGTTTGGGTGTATAAAATCTAATGCTATTGTGATATTAGGGTACATAATTGTTTCTAACTATATCCACATGGATATTGACATGAGAATACTTATTGGGTGCATTACCAACATGTTAAGGTGTATAATTTTTCCCAAACTTATAAATATTGTTTGATGTTTATTCTTATAATACTAACATATATGAGTTGAGGGTATTTGACATAATAAAGGGGATGATCAAAATTAATATATTTATAAAGATTAATCTTATATTATAAATAATTTGTAAAAATAAACCACCTATTCACCACTATCAATGGCTATACAGACTAGGGATCTATAATATTCATCATCTCTTACACATTGTTCAATCTCAAAATATTTTTCCCTATTCTTCTCAGATTTTTTCCCAATATATTCACATGTTTCTTCAAAATAGTATTCATTTAGAACGTTATATTTTGTGGGTTTTCCATGATTATCACACCATAACATCCAAAAAAATTATGAGGTATTTTATTTCAGATTCCATATATTTTTCTTAAATAAAATCTTCCATGAAATATAACCTCCTCACCTTTCTCATCAGACATTCTGAGATATGTATGACAACCTACGTTTTCAAATATGGTTTTTATCATTATTCCAAAACTAAATAAATATTTACAACGTAAACAAGATCTTTGAAGTCTTGTGTCTATGAAACTATGAGAGAAATACATGAATTTTGTAATATTTATTTTTATACTCAAGAAAGACTATTTTAGTCTCCATCATATGTCACCTCACTACATGTGATATACTGGGGACATATATCAATGAAATGGCTGATCATGTAGCTTGGTAAGGGATAATAAATTTAATAGAACACCGAAGGTGGATCATGAGTCATAACATAAGAACATGTACACAAGAACATGAAACATAATGTAAGCACATGAACAAAGAACATGAGAAATAATATGGAAATGAGGTTTCAAAAAAATCATGTGACATTCATAGAAATATCACTGAATCTAATCACTAAGGTTTTGTAAAACATACTACTGATGGTTTTTACCAAGGTATGACAAAATACATCCAAGGAATACTGTCAAGGTATCACGAACCTGTAATATTTGCATATTAACTCTTTAACCAATGCATTGGAGTGATATCTATAACACTATTCATATTTCTAACATTATTTGTCCCAGATCAATAAATGATCATAACTACATATAACCTTTAACCCACAAGTATGAAATATGGCTTTCACACATGCATGTACCAAAAAAGTAATTTAATGATAAATCATAATGAATTCCAATAAATGAATATATGGTTGTGTATTTAATATATGAAAATATAGTATGGAAATTTAAGTGATTGTTTCTGTAGCATAAAATGTATACAAAATATATTATAGAATGGTTTTAATTTGATTGAATTGAAAGCTCACATTGACATGAAATCATATTGATATTAAGGGGTAATTAGAATAACTTTAAATCTCAATAGGTTTAGAATAAAATGAGATTTACAAAATAATTACTTGAATTAGAAAAGTGGAGGAAGAGGACACTTACCATGGGATGATACCTGTTAATGATTCATAGGGTCACTATAAAAGCCTATAAACACCTTGTTAGGTCATTATAAAGGTTTATGGAGGGGAAATTTATGCTCAATTATTTTTTAGTGGAGGAAAAATATAGAAAGGTTATCTATTTAAACATGTGGAGGGGTGGTTTTAAGGGGTAAAATATTGGTTATTTTATTGTATAAACTAACAACTTGTGGATGAAATAAATTACAACTAATTTTATTGATAATTATTTAGAAAAGTGGGTTATCTGACATTAGACACTATAAAAAGTAGAAATTATAATTCTAACAAAACCATTTTATGTATATAATCAAATATAAAAATGTTATATCACTAAAAGTCTATTTTTTGTTTGCAAAATATAATGCATAAATTTTTAAAATTCGAAATTCTTTTTTTAAATTAATTTTTATACTTTTTTAGTTAATATTTTATTGAATAAATGTTTTCATAAATATTTTAATCACTCTCACATCATATAGTTATTATAAAAATTATAGTTGTCATAAAATCAAAATTTTCCCTTTTTCACCAAGGAACCATCATTGTCTGAAAATTAAAAAAAATCACCCTAATATTATCTTGATTTCATGAGTCCAAATATTTTTTTAAAATAATTATCTAAATATATAATATCATAACATTATAAGAAAAAATAGAATTTTTATCGAAATTACCTGTTATATGATATAATAAAATTTATATATGTTACACAAATTACATAGGGCATTGTTAAATTCTATTATCATTTAAAATGTTTTTTATGATTACTTCAGGATAATAATTTTTTTTTAAACATATAAATTTAGCATGAAAAATATTTTCTATATAATTTATATGCATTTAGTTAAAAAAATAAAATTTTGGTTTCTTCCTTTTATGTCGTAAAAATATCCCAACAACCACTTTATTGCATCAACGAAAATAATTTCCAAAATACATATTGAATAATGGTCATAATAATTATCGACCATATTCACCAACATCCTTAATAACCAATATTCATTTCAACTACTGATCATAATGGTGAATGCCTATATTTTCCTATAATACACCATCATTCTCACTTAATCATTAAATACTTTACTTATAATGGTTTTTACACATCATTTTATAATGTCTATAATTTTAATGAAATTTCCCTTTATTTTTTTACATTCTTTATGGAGGTAATGTTCTTCATGGGATAATTTATGGCTATGATGTTCCCCATAGTTATTTCACTATTCATTGGTGTTTATATCCCTATACTCTTCTAAGGTATAGTGATAAATATGATTACATGATGTGTATATATTTTTAATAGTATTTATATGTTATTATACTGTAACTCGTAAGAAATAGTTATTCAAAACCAATAGTTACTTTTTAATACATTGGAATTTTTTAGACTGTTACATTATACCCCTATAAAAT
This sequence comes from Viscum album, assembly GCA_963277665.1. Classification (NCBI taxonomy): domain Eukaryota; kingdom Viridiplantae; phylum Streptophyta; class Magnoliopsida; order Santalales; family Viscaceae; genus Viscum; species Viscum album. Next base: position 850,759 of record CAUJRU010000170.1, read on the forward strand.
CTCCCCCTTAAAATTTGAATCATAAATTAAAATAAATGGGGGTGGTTTCCCTTCCCCAATTGTTCAGGCTCCTAGTTTTCTTTTCCAAACATGAGAATTCTCTATAAAGATTTCACAATATGTGTTTTTTTCTTTATCATAACTTTTTCCCTTTTGTCAGGAATCTGGATCTGTTATTCTTTATATGACAGGACACATTTATATTACACACAATTTAGGTTAAGTATATGTGATGGTTCTGACATATAAATCCTTAAAAGCGTAATATAAATTACACAAAGGACATTAGAATGATTTGGAGGTAGTTATATTTGATATTAAAATTCTTCATAAGAATATATAATATCAAACAATCTAACAAAACCTAGACATTGTATACCCATCATTCTAAACCTCTGGACACCTTTACAAGGTGATATATTTGGGAACACATGATTCCCATCGTGGAATTATAATTCCTTCAATATTCTCCATAACTCCTCATTCAACATTGGGAAGCCTTATTATATATCATAATTGCATGTATCTACATCGTGATTACATTCGTAACATATAGTACCATATTTTTCATTCTATAACTTCATCCCCTCATGTTGGATATCTGTACCACTTCCCAGAAAGTTCTTTATATAGGGATATTTAAATACATGAGTGGAAAATGTTTTCATAAGATAATTCAATGAGTGAATGATGTTGGTCCCATCTCCTTTGAACATAATGTGAGTTATCCCTTGACATATCCCCCAAAATATGATTAGTCCTATTAGATTTCCCATCAATTTTGGTATGATAGGATTTTATGAGGTTTACTTCTATATTCATTGCCTTTTGATAGCTCCCCCAGAATATATAACTAAACCACTAACCATGGTCGAAGAAAATTAACATAGGGGTTTCAAGAAGTTTCATCACTTATTTAATATATATATGTGAAATTCACAGAAGGGAGGAATCATTTCATATTTAAAAAAATGAAATTTTTTATTAATATATAAAATTTTAACCATATTTAATTTTTTCCCTTTGATATATTAGGAAGGAAAATAACAATGTCCATAGTGATATTTCCCCACTTCCAAAAAGGTATTTGAAGTAGTTTTATCACTCCCTTCAGAAGTTTCTACCCAGCCTTCCCTTTTTGGAATACCTAACTTCTCGTACTATAGTATATAATCTCCCCTTTGATGTTATCCAAACAATAATTATTTTATAGATATCGAGATAGTTTAGAGCTTTTGGGATGTATATATAATACATAACTATGGTCATTTTCTATTAATTTTTTGTTCAACTCCAGAATAGATAGGATACATAACCTTGTTCTAAACCTTAGTACACCCTTTTGATCAAGATTGAACTTGGGAAACATTCAATTGTTCATCTCCTGTATATTCCTTTATATCACTTGATCATTACTTAGTTATTCTTTGATCCTCTATAGTAATAACAATTTGGAAATCAATTGGAAAAGGATTGAATATTTCCCATCGCTTATGAATTATATGTCCAACTGTACCAAGTCCCTAATAATTGGTAATGTTCATCAATCCCAATTATTGAAATAATTCTAGGTTCCTTCGTACTCTGTGCATTTTTACGTTGTTAGTCCTACCATTGTGATAATGAATAGAACAATCATAGTTCATTGAAAATTGGACTGCCTACTTTGACTCATATTCAGTTACTTCTGTGTGAATATATAATTTATAATTAAGTATTCTATGTTTATATCACACTTATATCTATAAAAATAGTTCCAACAAATCTCTAATTCAAAAAATCCCACAGCTAACTCCATGTCATAGATAAGATAATTCTTTTGAGGAGGCTTAAACTTTCAATATACAAAAGTAGTAACATTTTAATTGTTCATATTTAAACAACCCATTTCATTCAAGGATGTATCACTATAAATGAAAAAGACTTATCTATGAGAGATAAAAGTAATCACAAATCCACTAACCGACATATTTTTCATATCAGGAAAACATTATTCAAACACTTTTATCAAGGGAAACTAAAACTCCATTATGATTTATGATAGTTAGTGGATTATAAAGGCATTGATATATTTTCACATGACTTAAATACTTCCCCTATAATCCAAGAAACTATGAATCTCATTCAATGTTATGGGATGAGGGTACTCTAATACCATCATAGTCTTAACTGGATCCATAAATATTCTCTTGCAAGATACAATGTGTCCAAAAAATTAAACATGTTGAAAATAGAAATCACATTAATGAATTTTCCAAATAGAATATATTTAAATTTGTTTTTTAATATGTCTCCATGGAGTTCCATATGTTCCTCATGAATTTTATAATATATCATAATTTCATTAACAAAGTCCGCTTCTAATTTATCGAGGTATTCCATGAAGATTTTATTCATAAAATCCATAAATATCATGGTAGAGTTAGTCAAGTACAATTTATAAAAAAAATCTCATAATTTATTAAATTATATTAAAAAATATATGTTTTGGATAACTTCTTTCATCACCATAATTTTATTATACCTAGATTAGAGATTAATCATTCAAAAAATTAACCTCTAAAATGTTTCTCAAATAATTGATCAATCCAGGGAAGATGATATTTTTACATTAAAATAATCCCATTTTATTGTATAAAAAATTCATAGTCACATTGATCCATCCCTTTCTTAATTAATAGAACATGAACATTCCAAGGATACACACTTGGATGGATGAAACCTTTCTCCAAGAGATCCTATAGTTTCTTCTTCAATTCTTATCGCTATATGATTTTCATTCAACATGGTGTCTTTTATTTAGGTTTAGATGCAAGAATGTGTCCAGTGGATTATTATATATATCTTTTAGGGAAATTCATAGAAAATTATTTAGGAAATAAATTAATGTATACTGGAATAATGGGTTCAAATTATATATTTTGTTACTTTAACCTTTTTCCCCTTCTTCTAAAATAATTTCTATAAAGAAGGATGTAGGAGATAGTTCTTGATAAAAATCATGTTGGGATATATATCTATTCAAAATTAATCCATATTTCCTTCATTTATAACTTAAATTTTCTTGATTCTACATTTGAAATTGGAATTATAGTTTGAGAGTGAATCCAACCCTAGTAATATGTCATTTTCTAATAGTGGAATGACTTCTAGATTTGAGATGTGATTTCACAAAAAAAATGTCATAAGGGGAATATCTATATAATATTATAGTTTTATGGAACCTATATGATTTTCAATTAATTAAAACACTCTTAAAAATAAATGTTTTTGTTAATATTCTTTCCAAAATTAATGAAATAAAGGAATGCATTGATACTAAAAAAAATAGTGTACTAGAAATCATTCAGTGAACAACAAGCATACATTATACCACATGATATGGAATCTTGACATCAGCCATTGAGATAAAAAAGGCCCAAAACTGATTCCATATCCCCTTTTTAGGTTTATTTTATTTCCCTCCAATATTACATACATTTGTAACTTGTTTAAAACGTTTATAGGCTCCCCAGACATGAATCAATACACTAAAATATAGACTTTCACTATATTCCCATTATCATTTGCATTAGGATGGTGAGTATTTACATATCCCAAAAAATTTCAAGAAATTTGGGGATCCTTTAAACATTTTTAGTAGTTTCTACATCCTTGAGTGTGATACAATGATTTCTTCTTCACAAAGTTATTTCATAGGTGATGTTATAAATTTATCCCATCCTTTTCAAGGAAAGGATTATTCAAAATGTTTTCTCTATCCTTATTTTTTTTCATTTTTTTCCTGACACCATTGTTTATATCCAAAATCTATATTCCTTATGATATCACATTTTATTATCTCCTCATATCTCTTATTGTCTCATATTGGTAAATATTTTCATATATGAGGTCTCATACTACAAACTAATTGACTAATCTTCCTATAAGTTCTTGGAATTTTATGAAGTAAATCATTTATGAAATTTTGGTTTAAATCCCAAATATTTTTTTAATGAAATGATTACCATTTGTATAAAGAGACTCAAGCGTGTTACGGGTGTTTGGTACAAGATATATGGGAGAAACTTGCGATCTAATGCATGTTGCATGGTAGGTACACGATTAGCAGTAATCGGTCACCCTACCCATGATATCATTTAGACGGAGTGCACAGTTTGAGAAACCATGAATGGGGAAAGAAAAAAAATGGATTCTTGGAAAAATACATCCCTCACATTCACCACACAGTTTTTCAAATTGTGTTGGATTCCCAGGAAACCTTGCATCCTGGCCTCCTCTTGATAGAGGGTGACACACAGTTGGCACACGGTTTGTCCAACCGTTCGGCCAAACTGTGCATCCCATAAAACATTTGAAAATTTACCATTTTACCCTTAGGATTTATGAAAACATACTCGTAATTATACATAATTTATCTTATATCCACCAAGGGTGGTGAGGGTTTCCACTTAAAATTCACAAGGGTCGACGTCCTTTATTTATATTCTATTTGGTGTGTCGTTGAGTGTAGATAAAATATCCAGGTGATTATAACAATAAAATTTGTTCTATTTTTGGTTTGGGGATTATGTTCCTCTTCTTATTCTTCTAAATCCCCAAAACCCTTTTTTATAGCAGTTTTAAATACAGTGAATTAATGGGTGTTTGAGTTAAAATCAAGGGAAGAGGTTGAGAAATTGTTCATCAATGGACATGAGGTATGTGGTCTTAAATGTTTTTACCATAGTCATGACATTTTATATTTGTATGGAGTTATTATTATTTTTTTCCTTCTTGGGTAATAACTTATTCTTTTAGAAAAGTGTTTTGGGAATTATATTGAGGTGTGAGGCCCTTCACATACCTTGGTTGTTTCATTGATGATGTGAAACCAAACCTAGGGCTACCCATGTGTTGTGTCGAACCCTTGAAAATGCTAAAATAAATTCTTAAATGTTGAGATAAGGGTAATATGAGAGCTAATGGGTTATAAATTGTAATTGGGGTTGGTGTATTGTTTTAATGGTAAATTTAATTGATTATTTGTTGGATTTTTTGAAATGCCTAAGGGTCGTCTAAAATATTTTAAATAATGAATTTTGGATTTTGATCGGTTATGGTTTTTAAAAAAAGAATATGATGTATTGAATGTGGGAAATATTTTTGAAGGAGGTGTTGGCTTCAAGGTTATTTATAAATCGGTTTTCATTTTATATTTCAAATGATGATTTTAAATGGTGGAAATTTTCCCTTTTTTGTGAAAAGTCATCAATGATTATTTTAAATGGTTTGAAATGGAAATGAAATCCTTGTGAAATTATTTAGTTTTCAAAGAGTAAGACCCATATTTTAAAGGGTGGCCTCTAGATGATTTCAAAAGAGTATTTTGAATTGTGTTTTATTCAATGATTTTGTTTTATAGGTCCATTGGTATAATATAATTTCAAATGTTATATAGGTTTGTATGATATAACCCACGATGAATATGTTGGCATGTAACATGGTTTATGAAATGAACTAAATGATGAATGCATATTGTTTATGGAATAACATAAGGGGTGTTTGGAATCATATTATTTTTATTTAATTGTTATGTTTTGTATTTGGAAAATGTGTATGGTTGAGGAAGCATATTCACATGGCTTAGTGGTATGTGGGTTATTGAAATGAGGTTATATACCCATAATGAACATTTTAGGGAGTTGGGATGATGATCTATACCCCTAATGGTTTCATTTGATGATACAACCAAGACTGAGGATCCTATGTACGTATTTTGTGGTAAATGTTTGGGATTTCATAATGACTCTATATGCTTCCAAAATTATGGAAATAGTGTAGTTTTGGATTTGAGACTGAGCCTAAATGCTTCCCAAAAAAATGTACATGGCTTGATTACCTTAATGAGGTTATGGGGTTTGTTGATAAATTATTATTAGTTAATTACCTGGTGATTAAAATTATATAAAATCTTATTATATATCTTGGGATTCTTGTTAGATAGAGCAAGTTTAGTTGGTTGGTTTCACCATGAGAAATAAAGTGTTAAAAAAGTTATTTGATAATTTATCAACTATGAAATAGGTAGATATATAAATTTTTTTATTTTATTTTTTTTATAGCACTATGTTTATATTCATACAGTGTTATATAGACTGGTTATATTTTAATACATCATTGGTGGTGTCCTAGTGAGTTGTACTCACACCCTTCTCAGGCCTCCATGGTACATGTGTACTTGAGTATATGTTACTTATTTTTATGTAAATCATTAGGATAGAGACATGGTGTTTGGTCCCTACAAGATATTTTTGGTTGGATCATGGAATTTTATAACTGGGCAGGGAGTCAAGTTCACGCTTGGAATCTTTTAGTTGTTTTGGATTTTGGATTTAATTTTTATGACCGCCTAAAATGTAATGTATTCAATATATTGTTAAATCATGTTCTAATTGGTTTCATTTTTTAATTCATCCTGTGTTGTCCATTTATTTTTTCAATCTAGTTATTATATATGTTTATATTATTTCTATTTTTTTATTACTATGAAAATAGGGAATTGTCTCTCTAACGTTTCTACATAGATATGTTTTTCTAATCTGTTTCCTTTGGTATACGAGAAGGTGTTATTGAAGTCATGTGACGACCTAGCCTGGGGAACCGGTTATAGTACCCACTAAGATTGAGAAGATAAAAAGTTGTATCAGAGTTTTCTTTTCTCTTACTATTCAGATAACGTAAAATAGGTGACTATGATATTTTTTAGGTCTGTTAATGTACTCATTACTAGGTTCTTATATCCCCACATAAGAGAGAAAATCAAAGTTTCTATGGCTGGGGATTAATATTAAGTTTTACTCTCTTATAGTTAATTGTTATTTCCACCTCTAGTGGTGCACTTGGATGTGATATTATTTATAAATGATGTTTAATTTCTTTTATAGGTATCGAAGGAATGTGTGTGGGAGTTCATGCATCATTTAAGTTAAATAAGACTAATTGGGGATCCACATGTTGTATGTGATAAATATTTTATTAGGATTCATGTGCTAGTAGTGTAATTTTATTTCTATAGTTTATGCCTATTGATATTCCCTTAAAGATAGTTTTTAATGAAAGATAATTCAAAAAACAAATTTGAATGAATCTTGGATTATTAAAATGTTGGTTTAATAAAAAAGGATTTTAATTTTTTAAATATTTGGGTTTCAAAAAAGGATGTTTTTGAAATGTGAAACATTGGGTTTCATATTATATGGATTAATTAAGAATAGATATGGGAAATTATGTGACTTATTAGAACCCTATAAATTGGTACCCCTAGTGTGGTGATTAGACCCTATGTATGCCTAGTTTTGGTAGTGATAGTTCCCTAGTTTGAAACCATAGTTGTAGAATGTGAGGATTTGTTGGTCCTTAATATAGGACTAGAGGGTTGTCCCATTATATACCCTTGGTAGGGATCTGACCCTTGATTTATGAGATATTCTCTCTTAACATTCATGTAGTAATCCAGTGGTTTGTGATAATTCATCTCATGTCTTGGACCCTAGGGTTGGTGTTTGGATCATAGTTACATTGTAGTGTGTGGGAATACTTGGTGTGAGGACTTGAGTAAATTTTTTTAAGGGTGTGTTAGATGCACTATGTTTTGGATTGGGGGACGGAGTTCCTCCAATGAGTAGATAGTTGTTTGAGGTTCGATGTGTATGGACTAGGAAGATATCTAGTGACTTTCATTTTATGTGACCCCATTTTAGGGGGTTGGTATCTTGTTACTTTTTAAGTGACATGTGAGAGGAGTCAGCTGGTGTCTCTATTAATTTTGGGTGTGTATGAAATAGGTGGATGTTTTCGACTTTATATGTGGTACACAATGACTGTTACCTAGTGAGTTTTTATCCTAGAGGGCTATGCAAAAAAGGATAATAGATTTAGAGATGCGAAAAATGTTCTTGATGTGAGTTGATGGTGATTGGAAATTGAGGCTTCCCTGGGGGGGTTACCCTTGTGATAAAGTTTCATTAGAATATGAAGCATGAGTTGGTTCAACAGAAGTGGAATCAATTTAATGTTGGTTTCATCTAGTTTTGGTAATAGTGCATGTTTATTCCTTTATTTCTTTCATATGTAGAAATATGACTGCTTGTGGTTGTTTGTAAGTTCGGTTTTGGGAAGAGGAAATGGCATTAGGAGCCTTTCCTTGTGGCTTTGATTGTGTTTGTTTCAAGAATCGATGCTTATTTTTTGGGAAAACAAGATAGAGGTGACCAACTTTTAGATGGATTCTTTTGATTTATAAGTGAAACCTAGGGTGGTGGCTGTCAGGTGGTTGGGATTTCTTGTACAAATTAGTGGTTTGATTGATGGTCACATTGAGAATGCCTCTAGTCTATTGAGGATAAATGACTAAGAGTCTTAGTTGGTTATATATGTGGGAAATCAGGCCTATCATTGGTAATTTTACAACTCATGTGATCTAGAGTTGTGTTTAGTTTGTGGTTGTAGAATGGTGTGGGACCCAGATGGATTCAATGAGGACCATATGTAGGCACATGTAGGGAAGGAATGATAATGGTTAGTATTAGAGAATAGGTGGATTAGGGAAAATAGAATTCCATTTTCTGTGAAACCAATGTGTGTTGGTTATTCAAGAGGGAATTTGGGGTTTTCATAGTGTGATAGATCATTGTGCTTCTATTGTGAAGCTCTAGGATCTTGCTGGAGGAACAAGAGTGGAGTGATGGCGAAAGTTCCAAAGGAAATATTGGGTCAAGACCTCCAGGAAGAGGTTCTTTATGTGGTGGTGAGTTTTGGAGCGAAGTCCCAATATAGTTTGGGTGTTTGGACATTGATGATAGGTTAGAGGGCATGGAAGCTGGAGAAATTTGGCCGATTAAGGTGTTCTAGTGGTGGGAGGTGAAATCAGCGATGGATAAATTATGGTGGTGTCCATTGAAGACATATTGTATTAATTTTAGGTAGTTATAGTCATCCCCAAAATCATTTCATCATCTCAAGTACACTGAGAGAGATCTGGGTTTACACCTAGTTAGGTAAATGTTAATTGAATGGAAATGGGGCCTCATGTTGGATACTCTCACGTAGTAGTGTATGTAGAGCTATGCAGTGGGAAGTGAACCATTGACCAGTCATGAGAGTGGTCCTCAGGATAAACCGTATATCGATGAATATTATGAGTTACATTATCAAAATTCAAGAATTGTTTGTTTTGGTGTTTGTTTTGTTGTACATGGAATATCTAGAAGGACACATGGATGTTTGGGGGATTAACTTATGATTGAAGTGCTGGGATAAGTGGTTGGAAATTTCAGGGGGAATACTGTAATAATGAAACTCCTATAGCGGGGAGCGGTTTGTATGTTAATGAGGTGAAGAGACAACCGTGGAGTGCTTGTGGTGGAATGTGTATGTCAACAAAAAACCTTTAAGGTGCATGTTAGGATTCCTCGGGAAAGTCCAAGTGGGACTGTAACAGCCCGAGATTTTATGAAAAATATTCTTTTTATTTCACTAATGTCTTGTGTTGTACGCTACACCAAAAGAAGCTTGCACAACACGCATCCTTGACTTGCCTTGCATTACACGCAATCACAACCTTCCTCGATAGCGTGTGTAGTACGCAATACTGAGTTTCACTAAACAACGATATTCTATTAAAATATTATTAAAACTAGTCGTTATGAATAGTAATAACCACTTTTTGAAATTCTGTAAATCTTATTTTTCACAATGGACTTCATTTTTGGACTCAGAATATCGAAATTAGCCTAGGGTGAAATTTTAGTATTTTTCTGAAAAATTTCAATTTTTGATGAATAGTGAAACCACTAAGTGGTAGTTTAAAAACTGAATTTTGCATAAAACTTAATTTTACCGCTTCTGTGAATGGAATTTCGAAAATCCGAGAGACACGGTTAATATCAAAGACTAAAATGTTGTTCAATGAGATGAAAATAATTTTTTGGTGAATAGTAACTTTTTACTTTTTTTTACCGCGGTTAATAGTAAATAGGGTAACTAAGGGTAAATATGATATTATTATTACCCTAACACATGTACTAATTCTATTGGATAAGTTTAATTCGACCAAAACAACCTTATGAATAAAATATGACCATTTAGGCTCACTTGGATTAGATTAGGACATTTATTATTAATTTATTTAAAGAAGGGTTAAAATAGATAAAATCAAAGTTTAATAAGTAAATCATTTTTAATATGGGGTTATACATAAGATAAATTCAATTGTAAATATTCATTAGAAATCTAAAACGTTTTCCTACATGATGATATTTTATTTGTAATTTTTAGACATCAAATAATTTAATTTATTTATGACACAAAGATGATGCAGTAATTATCTTATTAATGAAATATTGACATAATTGATAATATAAATACCAAAATAAATGTAATTTAAGACTTTTTATGAACTCCACTAATTTTCTAGGTTACTAAGATATATTAGTGTTGATTTAATCAACTTGGTTCGAACATATAATTCTGTTATGACTTTCACAAAAATCATATATCAAATAGTGTCAAAATTGACACAAAATAGTTTTTAAATCAAATATTATATTATTAATTGTTATTTTATTCCTAAAAATCTAAGGTTCGGCCAAATGACTTAGATAAGGATATATATATTAATAATAAACAATTTGGGGTTCGTTTGGCATGTTATAGTAAGTATATTAACCATATAGTGAAAGAAAACAAAAAGACACGGAAAAGTTAAATTAATTAACTTAGAGTTAAATCTAATTGATAAGGTTAAAATAATACCCTAAACTTGTCTAAATCCTATTAGTTGATAGGATTTCGACCCATCCCCACTTTAGCTTCGAAATAAGACCCTTTGGAACCATTATAAACCGATTTTGACTTTAATATAAAATAATATTTTGAGATATTCCTAAGGTGCCCCTCTCCTCCCTTATAAAAGGGCACCTCCTCCCCCTCCTCCTCACACCAATTTGAGCACTCAAGCTCGGCCAAACCCTGCCATTTTCTCCTCTCCACTTCCCTAGAATAATCCTAGAGGTCCTGGTCTTCTCCAAAGACCAATCTTAGTTCCTTAAGTGGAGGATTCAAAGAGGCGTTCCAAAGAAGAGGTAATATCCATTACCGATCTTTTCAATTTCTTTCTTCTTCAACTTCTTCTTCTTTAGTTGTTTCATGATAAAGTAATAACATCAGTATTACTTACATACTGATATGTTATTATAAATATGAAACAACCCTAATTCACCTTCTATCCATCCTACGGAAAAATGAAATCACCGCGCATGCGTACGTACGGAATACCGTCTCCACGCCGTGGTGTAATCTATTTTCCACCATCACCTTACAAGGATGGGTATAATGGTGTAATGAGTAACTATATATGATTATTATGAAGTAATATTGATACTAAAATAATATATATATACTAAAATACAATTCCACGATCATAGAAACGATATCATCACTCGTGCGTACGAACGGAATATCGTCTCCACGATGTGATGCGACTCGTTCTACATGATCTTCATTTCATAATGATTATATAAATGAATTGAATGAATGGATATGGTATATACTACACTAATACCATTCTGTAAATTTATTATATATAACCTAAAGATAATAATAAGAATTTATTCGACAAAACACGCATAAGAACAAAAAGTTATAAAGACCCGAGTAACAAGTAACAATGAAATATTACTAACAAGAAGCTAATAATATGACCATATATGATATCATATCAATATGTATGATTCTGGAATAAGTCAATAACATTATTGAAACCATTATACAGGAGCTTCGGACACGAAAAAAGCAAATCGGACCTAAGGTAAGGGAAATATCACAATCTCACTTTTATCCGAGATTGTTTTTACTTTGGTAATTACTGGGGTGTATTTTATTATCCACATCCATTTTACCTCAATGTTTAATATTATTTCCATCATTCTACAATATTTTATATCCAATTTTACCCTTCGGTATGTTTTTTGTAAAAGAAATGAAAGGAATCTTTTGTCGTTTTTCGTACGAGGTACTTTTTGACTTTTCCGACAAAAGTACGAAGAATGTTTTTTTAACTTAAACGGCACGAACGGATTTTTACGGTTTTATAAAGCCTTATTTTCATGAATCTTCCTCCAAAAGATTTCATGACTATTTTTAATAAAATCTATTTCTTTTAAAATTGCATGATGTTTTGTGAAAAGAAATTGATTTTGAAGAAGAAAGGATATTTTCCTCAAGAATTCATTTCAAGTGTTTTATCAAAATTATTTTCCATCTAAGATAATAAAGGGTTCTGTTTCTATCCATATTTTTACATTTATTTGACTATGTTGTGATGGAATTATGTTTATGAATTCCTTTATCTTATATGAATGGTTTTATGATGTCATGTTGTTTAAGAATCCCATTTTTATGACATGGGTTATGAAATGATGTATGATTTATGATTTTGTGGAACACATAAGAATGGTATCATTATGAGATGGGTGGGACCTATATCTCCCTCCAATGCATTGGGTAAAGATTTTATATCTCATGAGATAAACAGGGCTGGAACGGTAGGTTATACCGGTTCAGTGAAACAGGACTGAAACGAGGGTTACTCGATTCAGAAAGGGACTTTGTCCACTAAGATAGTCTTGGCAATGAGTCTTAACTAACAAGAAATGATTCTCTATGATTATGTGTGAGTGCCACAAAGATTCATGTTTTAGGTTATGATTATTGTGATTACATTTCACTGCCATGATTTACCCCATGTTATGAAATTATGATCTCTTTTGCAGTTTAAGATTTCCAAAAGTTATGTGCTTATGTATATGATGTGATTGATATTTATTTTGTTTACCCTTACTGAGCATTTGAGCTCACCCTTTTATGTTTTCTTTTCCCCAGGATATAAAGAAAGGTTTTAGGTAAAAAAAAGGAAGATCTTTATAGGAGATGTTGAAGATCTTTCACCACGATTAGAAGATTAAGTTCTGAGTTTCCAAAGACACTAAACTATTACGATCCTTGTGTGTGTGTTTTTGTTATGTACTAAGTATTCCGCAAATTTAATGTAATGTCAATGTACATCAGGCTTTGGGTCTCTACAGTTGGTATCAGAGGAAAGGTTTAGTCATCCTTTGGAAACTAGGATGCGAGAACTTTAGTGAGATCCCTAGATATATTTATAAGGTATGTATAGGGATGTCCTTAAGGATAAGTATACGTACAGGATACAGTCCTAGAACTACGGTAACGATCATAGAATTTAACCTAAGATATTGAGGATACTCCACCTTTATTATGTTGTTTTCCCAAGAATGATTTTTGCCTCTCACACTATTCTTTTTGGGTTTTAGACGATGGCTGGAACCCGAAGGAACCTTGTTGATCAATGCAATGGACAATGCAATGATTTCCCTCCTGAACAAACAAATGTTATGGGAGATGGAGTGCAAAATCTTATTTCTATACTTACACAAGCTATGAATCATTCTGGACTTCCAAATGAGCAGAGAAGGGAACAATATTCTATTGAGTCCTTCATGAGGCAACGTACACCTTCTTTCAGTGGTACTTCCGATACACTTGTTGCTGAACAATGGATCAATACTACTGAAAAGATATTTTCAGTTCTTCAATGTTCTGAACATGATAAGGTCATCTTAGCAGTGTATCATTTGGAAGGTGATGCTGATCAATGGTGGAATCTTATCAAGAATACGAGGCCAAGAGATGAAATTGAGTCCATGGAATGGGACGAGTTCAAGAACTTGTTTTTCAGTAAGTACTTCCCTCGTATTCTTCGAACAAAGATGGAAAAAGAGTTTCTTGAGCTGAAGCAGAAGGATGCGGAATCTGTTGGTATATACGAAGCAAATTTTACAAGACTTGCAAGGTATGCATCTGGCATTATCATCCAACCTGAAAGTAAAGTTGATCGATTTTTCAGTGGCTTAAAACCAAGTCTTCGAAGGGCATTATCTATAAGAGACTTCAGTAGCTATGATGAAATTGTGCGTTGTGCTATCAAGGTAGAAATGGAAGTTGGTGTTACATATCCATCTCATGGTTTTGAAAAGAAACGAAAGATGGAGTTCAAGGAGAAATCTCAAAATAATGGTGAAAAGAAGATGAATGTTCCCTTATGCACCAAGTGTGGAAAGAAGCATGGTGGAGATTGTCTTAAAGGGACTAGAAAATGTTTTAAGTGTGGAATAGATGGTCATCGAGTAGCTGAGTGTCGATGTAATGGAAAAAGGGTTTCTAATGATGTGAACAAAGAAAACACTGCAGAGAATGCACCACCAACACTTCAATGTTTCAAGTGCAAGGAGATGGGACATTATGCCAATAAATGCCCTAATCCAAGGGTTAGTGACGATCAACATGAGCAACCACTTAAGGCAAAGGACAAAGGGAAGTCACATGCGATCTCTATTGGCAATGTTGAATATGACAATGATGTGGTGGAATGATTAAGTGTTTATGTAATGGGATTCCAAAATAATGTTGTATCATGTAGTATTGGGATATTTATGTATTTTTCTAATGTGGTATTCAAAGTAATTGAGATATTATGCGCATAATGAAGGGAAAACGAGAAAATGAAATGTTTAACAGTATTCATGAGCTCATGATTGATATAAGGACTAAGTGATATCATTTTGAGGATTTTGGTATGTGGAAAGTGTTAGATTTTAACTGCATTCATGTTTTCACTAAGGTATTCAATAGAATACATGATTAAGGACTTTGAATGTTTGGAATGTGACCAACAAAACATATCTTATGATATATGGGGATCGACGATGGTGTTAAATCTCTGGTAATCATTTTCACTATGTTATGAGAGTGGACTGCAGTATTATGGATAAGCCTAAAGAATTGGAATGGATTATGTTGTACATAAGTTATTATTGATTAAGGATAGAAGTTCTCTCAATATTATTGATGGGATGTTATAGTAATATAGTTTTAGAAAAAGGACAACCTGCAGGACGGGCGACAGCCCATCGCTTCAGACAAGGCTGTGGGAATCGAACCCACAACCGAAGTGCGACTGGCCTTTATCGCCTACCACTGGCCTACAGGAAGTCCCTGTTTAGTAGAAACTAGTTTTATTTTATTAAGCGGTATGATATATGAAGTATAAGTTCATTTTTGGAACCATATACGATTAATCTCACTATAAGATGGACTTATAACTTTTTCTAACCTTTTGTTTGAAATAGATGGAATGACCCATCCTTCTATCACATGATCTGCTAATGCTTCACGAATAACAAATTCAACTTCATTTCTTTATGATATGAAGTGGAAATTGTTTAATTCACGAACAACAGTGAGATTGTAACAAAATCATGTAAGTATTTCTTTTAATTCATCAACTTTAGGGAAATGATCTTGAAAACCAAAAATGTTGTCCTAGTGCTCTTATATCTGATTAATCAGATGGTACCTTAGATCGTCACAAATTTATGGCTTTGTGATTGCTAGATTTTTCAATAGCCATGTTCTCTACCACTCTCCATCAGAACATGATGGTTAGATTTCTCTTCCATATCCATATTTTCACCTATGTGGAAACCCAATGATTAGTTTATTGGGGTAATCGTTACATTTCATACTTTAGTTTTTAAAGCCAAGTTTTGGTATTCCTTTTTACGATGTGGGTTTCTATTAAAGAAACTTTCGAATAGTAAACCATTTATAACCCCGACGAATTTCGAGGGAGAAATTCATTTTAAGGGGGGTAGAATGTAACAGCCCGAGATTTTATGAAAAATATTCTTTTTATTTCACTAATGTCTTGTGTTGTATGCTACACCAAAAGGAGCTTGCACAACACGCATCCTTGACTTGCCTTGCATTACACGCAATCACAACCTTCCTCGATAGCGTGTGTAGTACGCAATACTGAGTTTCACTAAACAACGATATTCTATTAAAATATTATTAAAACTAGTCATTATGAATACTAATAACCACTTTTTGAAATTCTGTAAATTTTATTTTTCAAAATGGACTTCATTTTTGGACTCAGAATATCGAAATTAGCCTAGGGTAAAATTTTGGTATTTTTCTGAAAAATTTCAATTTTTGATGAATAGTGAAACCACTAAGTGGTAGGTTAAAAACTGAATTTTGCATAAAACTTAATTTTACCGCTTCTGTGAATGGAATTTCGAAAATACGAGAGACACGGTTAATATCAAGGACTAAAATGTGGTTCAATGAGATGAAAATAATTTTTTGGTGAATAGTAACTTTTTACTTTTTTTACCGCGGTTAATAGTAAATAGGGTAACTAAGGGTAAATATGATATTATTATTACCCTAACACATGTACTAATTCTATTGGATAAGTGTAATTCGACCAAAAACATCCTTATGAATAAAATATGACCATTTAGGCCCACTTGGATTAGATTAGGACATTTATTATTAATTTATTTAAAGAAGGGTTAAAATAGATAAAATCAAAGTTTAATAAGTAAATCATTTTTAATATGGGGTTATACATAAGATAAATTCAAATGTAAATATTCATTAGAACGCTAAAAGGTTTTCCTACATGATCATATTTTATTTGTAATTTTTAGACATCAAATAATTTAATTTATTTATGACACAAAGATGATGTAGTAATTATCTTATTAATGAAATATTGACATAATTGATAATATAAATAGCAAAATAAATGTAATTTAAGACTTTTTATGAACTCCACTAATTTTCTTGGTTACTATGATATATTAGTGTTGATTTAATCAACATGGTTCGAACATATATTTCTGTTATGACTTTCACAAAAATCATATATCAAATAGTGTCAAAATTGACACAAAATAGTTTTTAAATCAAATATTATATTATTAATTGTTATTTTATTCCTAAAAATCTAAGGTTCGTCTAAATGACTTAGATAAGGATATATATATTAATAATAAACAATTTGGGGTTCGTTTGGCATGTTATAGTAAGTATATTAACCATATAGTGAAAGAAAACAAAAAGACACGGTAAAAGTTAAATTAATTAACTTAGAGTTAAATCTAATTGATAAGGTTAAAATAATACCCTAAACTTGTCTAAATCCTATTGGTTGATATTATTTCCACCCATCCCCACTTTAGCTTCGAAAGAAGACCCTTTGGAACCATTATAAACCGATTTTGACTTTAATATAAAATAATATTTTGAGATATTCCTAAGGTGCCCCTCTCCTCCCTTATAAAAGGGCACCTCCTCCCCCTCCTCCTCACACCAATTTGAGCACTCAAGCTCGGCCAACCCCTGCCATTTTCTCCTCTCCACTTCCCTAGAATAATCCTAGAGGTCCTGGTCTTCTCCAAAGACCAATCTTAGTTCCTTAAGTGTAGGATTAAAAGAGGCGTTCTAAAGAAGAGGTAATATCCATTACCGATCTTTTCAATTTCTTTCTTCTTCAACTTCTTCTTCTTTAGTTGTTTCATGATAAAGTAATAACATCAGTATTACTTAAATACTGATATGTTATTATAAATATGAAACAACCCTAATTCACCTTCTATCCATCCTACGGAAAAATGAAATCATCGCGCGTGCGTACGTACGGAATATCGTCTCCACGCCGTGGTGTAATCTATTTTCCACCATCACCTTACAAGGATGGGTATAATGGTGTAATGAGTAACCATATATGATTATTATGAAGTAATATTGATACTGAAATAATATATATATACTCCAATACAATTCCACGATCATAGGAACGATATCATCACTCGTGCGTACGTACGGAATACCGTCTCCACGATGTGATGCGACTCGTTCTACATGATCTTCATTTCATAATGATTATATAAATGAATTGAATGAATGGATATGGTATATACTACACTAATACCATTCTGTAAATGAATTATATATAACCTAAAGATAATAATAAGAATTTATTCGACAAAACACGCATAAGAACAAAAAGTTATAAAGACACGAGTAACAAGTAACAATGAAATATTACTAACAAGAAGCTAATAATATGACCATATATGATATCATATCAATATGTATGATTCTGGAATAAGTCAATAACATTATTTAAACCATTATACAGGAGCTTCGGACACGAACAAAGCAAATCGGACCTAAGGTATGGGAAATATCACAATCTCACTTTTATCCGAGATTGTTTTTACTTTGGTAATTACTGGGGTGTATTTTATTATCCACATCCATTTTCCCTCAATGTGTAATATTATTTCCATCATTCTACAATAGTTTATATCCAATTTTACCCTTCGGTATGTTTTTTGTAAAAGATATGAAAGGAATCTTTTGTCGTTTTTCGTACGTGGTACTTTTTGACTTTTCCGACAAAAGTACGAAGAATGTTTTTTTAACTTAAACGGCACGAACGGATTTTTACGGTTTTATAAAGCCTTATTTTCATGAATCTTCCTCCAAAATATTTTATGACTATTTTTAATAAAATCTCTTTCTTTTAAAATTGCATGATGTTTTGTGAAAAGAAATTGATTTTGAAGAAGAAAGGATATTTTCCTCAAGAATTCATTTCAAGTGTTTTATCAAAATTATTTTCCATCTAAGATAATAAAGGGTTCTGTTTCTATCCATATTATTACATTTATTTGACTATGTTGTGATGGAAATATGTTTATGAATTCCTTTATCTTATATGAATGGTTTTATGATGTCATGTTGTTTAAGAATCCCATTTTTATGACATGGGTTATGAAATGATGTATGATTTATGATTTTGTGGCACACATAAGAATGGTATCATTATGAGATGGGTGGGACCTATATCTCCCTCCAATGCATTGGGTAAAGATTTTATATCTCATGAGATAAACAGGGCTGGACCGGTAGGTTATACCGGTTCAGTGAAACAGGGCTGAAACGAGGGTTACTCGATTCAGAAAGGGACTTTGTCCACTAAGATAGTCTTGGCAATGAGTCTTAACTAACAAGAAATGATTCTCTATGATTATATGTGAATTCCACAAAGATTCATGTTTTAGGTTATGATTATTGTGATTACATTTCACTGCCATGATTTACCCCATGTTATGAAATTATGATCTCTTTTGCAGGTTAAGAT
This sequence comes from Viscum album, assembly GCA_963277665.1. Taxonomy (NCBI): domain Eukaryota; kingdom Viridiplantae; phylum Streptophyta; class Magnoliopsida; order Santalales; family Viscaceae; genus Viscum; species Viscum album. The sequence goes on from CAUJRU010000170.1 coordinate 869,882, forward strand.
TTCCAAAAGTTATGTGCTTATTTATATGATGTGATTGATATTTATTTTGTTTACCCTTACTGAGCATTTGAGCTCACCCTTTTATGTTTTCTTTTCCCCAGGATATAAAGATAGGTTTTAGGTAAAAAAAAGGAAGATCTTTATAGGAGATGTTGAAGATCTTTCACCACGATTAGAAGATTACGTTCCGAGTTTCCAAAGAAACTAAACTATTACGATCCTTGTGTGTGTGTTTTTGTTATGTACTAAGTATTCCGCAAATGTAATGTAATGTCCATGTACGTCAGGCTTTGGGTCTCTACAGGGACTGGGATGTGGTGGGCGATTGAGCCAAGCGTTTTCATTGAGCTCAAGGTGTTGATAAAAGAATGATGTGATACATGTGTTAGTGCCATGATTGGTGAAGTGAAACATGATAATGGATTGGAAGGGTAGTGGATACCTTGTTAATGTATTTTTACTGGATGTTGAGTAAAGACACTAGTAGGTGTATTAGATGATGTTGGTACACCTTATGTAAGAAGGATCCATGGGAAGCTGAAGAAGGGGCAGAGTGTCAAATGTTGATGATGGGAATTTTGGGACAAGCTAGTGAGGGATATTCCAACACTATATGTTAAAATTGAATAGATTTGGTGAGTATTAAACCAGACTCAGTTGATCCTTGAAGTGATAAGTGTGTTTCAGGTTGGAAGGGATCCTAAGAAAAGAATATTTGTTCTTCGTTCTTATATGGGTGGTGGGCGTGCATCCCATACAGGTGGTTTTAATGTAAGGGCTGGTTGCCAACATTTGATGGTGTTCCCATGGATGTTCAGTATGGTGGGTTTGGAAACATATTGGGTATGTAGTGGAAGTCAACGTCGTGGTTCTAGGGGTGTATTTTGTTATTAGAGGTACAAAACATTATAGAATGGTGATAGTGAGCTGATGCATATATTGGGTAGCACCCTAGAAGAAAGTTGTTGGTTGAAGAGATGATCAATGTTTTGGGTCGGATGGGCTCAGGTAAGATCCATCTTATTGTTCAGTTTTGGAAATGGGTGTTTCCTTAGTTTTTAACTTGTTGCATACCCTAACACAAAAGTTAGGAGTCGATCATGTTTTGGTATTCAATTTTAGAATAAGGTCATTTGGACCTGAGTTATGGGACAAAAAATGTCGGCGTATGTGGTTTGAAAACTAAGTGTTTCTTCAGGTGATAATGACCTTTTGTCACCATTATAATTGTTTAAGAATGGGAAGATGGTGCCAAGAAATTTAGTCCATAACTTACGGAGAGGCTTAGGATGGTAGTGTGTTGATATCATCTCCCATTGTGGTATGATTTTGTGTATGACATTCCCTCATGTAACAAATTTAGAAATTTTTCCTAGGGTTTCTTGTGTATTTCATTTTTTTTAGTTTTAGTTTGATGCATCCATTGAGAAGAAACATGTTAATTTTGTTGATTGTAGTGAGAAACATTTTTGAGGTAATGTTTTACATTTAGTTCAAGTGTTATAGTTTTATGGTAACATCCAACAAGAGATTCGGAGAGGGAGACAGATATGTAGGCCTAATGCTCGATCTCTTTAATACATATGTATAGCGATTCTTTGGATTGTGGCTTATAGATGAGAAATTATAAGGTGGATATGATGTAAAATCCGAATCTTTTTTGAGCTATGTCCTTGTTTAAATATTAGTTTAAATCAAAAATATTTGGTCAATGATATTATTTCCAGGTGTATAAGGAGACATGGGGGTGTTATAAGGGCGTGAGACATGAAATAGGGGTGAAAATGGCCATCCAATGCATGTTTCATGGATGGATCGTGGTTATTAGTAACCATGCGAGCTAACAATGCTTTCCTAGAGGCGGGGTGCATGATTTGTGAAAAAATCCAAGTGGGAATGAAAATTCATATGGTTTTGGACATAGCCATCATGCGTTGTCACTGAATGAGTTTTCAAACCATGGGGGATTCCTAGGAAACCATAAAACCTAACCCCCTATAACAAAAAGGTTAACGCATGCTTGGTGCACTGTTTGTCTAACCATGCAGCCAAACCATGTGCCCCACTAAAAATTGGGAAATTATCAATTTTCCAACTCATGATTTATGAAACAATACCTTATATTATTACTCATTTCTTCGAAAAAATACTATGGTGACAATGGTTTCCTTATTAACATCCCAAGGGTCGAGCTCCTTTATTTCTAAGCTGTTTGGAGAACCATTGGGTGAGAATTAAAGATCTAGGTGACTATAACACTCAAATTTGTTCTATTTTTTGGTTTAGGGGTTGTGTGATAATTATTTCTCTTCTAAAGGCCTTGAACTATATTTTCCATGTATATTCAATGTTTGGGATTTAATGGGTGATTTATTTTGAATCATGTACAGAGGTTGAGAAAGAGTTCATTAACAGATATGAGGAAGGTGGTCTTAAAATTTTTTCCCATTCTCTTGATGTTTTATATTTCAATGGAGTTGTTTTGTTTCACTACCTACTTACAATGTAAACTCATCATTTATAAAAGTGATTTGGGATTTAGATTGAGGTTTGAGACCCTTCAGGGACCCCATTAGTATCATTAATGATGTGAGAATAAACCTAGGGCTACCCAGGTGCATGTCAAACCCTTGAAGATGGTAAAATAAATTGGGTAATATTGAGATAAGGGATATATGACCACAAATAGGTTGTAAATTGTATCTTTGGATGTGGTCATAGTCATAGGGTAACTAGAATTGATTATTTTTTGGATTTTTTTGAAATGACTAAGTGGATTATAAAATAGATTAAATAATTAGTTTTGTATTTTTTATCTTTTACGGTTTTACAATAAAAAATATTTTTTTTCAAAGTAGGAATTTTTTTAAAATGAGGTGTTGGGATCAAGATTATTTAGAAAGTAGTTTTATTTATTTTTTTCAAAGGATGATTTGAAATGTTCGAATAATTCCCCTGTTTGTAAAAATATTTTAATGGATATTTGAAGTGGTTGTAAATGTAAATGAAAACCTTGGTTCATTATTTACTTTTCAAAGATGAAGACCCATGTTTTAAATGGTGGCTTCCAGATGATTTCAATTTAGTATTCTGAATTTTTTTTCCATGATTTGGTTTTACAGGTCCATTAAGACCATATTACTTGAAATTATATATGGGTTATTTAAATAGAACCCATGATGATTATGTTGGCATGTAACATGGTTTATGAAATGAACTAAATGATGAACATGCTTAGTTGATGGCATAGAATAAGGGGTGTTTGGCATAATGGTATTTCTGTTTAATTATTATGGTTTGTGTTTGGTAAATGCATATTCTTAACGAATAATGTGAACCGGGCATATTGGTATGTGGTGTATTGACTTGAGGTTCTATGCCCATGGGTTGAGTTGGGATATGGCTATAAACCCCAATCATATAATGGATGAGTTGGAGAGTTGTATTGAGGCTCTATTCCCATAAAGGATTCATTTTATGAGACTAATTAGACTAAGACTCGTGGGTTTGTGTTTTGTGATGTATGGTTAGGATGTCAGACTGAGGTTCTATTCTTCCCATAATATAGAAATGGTGGCGTTTGGGATGTCAGGTTGAGGCTCTATGTTTCCCAAATACATAGCCTTGTCTTGATTGACATATTGTGGTTCTTTGGTCTCTTGATAAATTACGGTTAGTGAATTCAAGTGTATAACCCCTTATTCTATTGATTAGGATTCCGGTGTGATCAGAGCGAGATTAGTTTTTTGGATTCTTATAAAAAACTAAAGGGCTAAAATTGTTGTTTGATATGTTCTCAATTATGAAATATATACACATGTATATTTCTGTCATTTCATTGTTTATTTAGTGTTTTGAGGTTATCTGTATACACTATTTTATATATTGGATATTGATTTAGACATCATTGGTGGTGGACTAATGAGTTATTCTCATACCATTTTCAGACATCAAGGGAACTTGGGTAACCAAAAAAATGTTAATTGTTTTCAAAAATTGCCTCATGATAGGGACCTAGTGTTTGGTTCATGCATGGTATTTTTGGTTATACCTTCCGATATCAGGACTATGTTCGGACGCATGTCTATGCTTAGGATATTTTGGTAGTTTTGGTTTTGAGATTTTTTATGAATTCCTAACGAGAATTATATTCATCCTATTATTATAGAATGTTCTAATTGGTTACTTGTTAGAATTTTTCATATTCTATTCATTTATTGGTTCATGTTGGCTATTTTCTATATTGATACTATTTCTGTTCTAGAATTACTCTAATAGTCTTGTATAGTATCCCCAAAGTTTCTCTGTAGACCCATACTAATAGTTGGAAGCCTCTAGAATGCATGGAGGTGAACTTGATGTCCTGTGATGACCCAACTCAGGGCACTAGATATAGTGGCCACAAGTCTGAAGTCTTACAATTACAATTAGAATTAATTAAAAATATTGAAGTACTCTGTAAGAAGTTTGAATTTCATAACATACTTTCTCATATATTCACATTCAGTTTTCTTTCACATAAGGAGTTTCCTTTTAATTTTTTAAATTGTTTACAAGGAAAATATTTATTGAAGTTGACCTTTTAATGTATTCTACTCCCTAGAATAAATTACATTGTCATGATTAGTATTATTGATTACAGTCTACCAATGACTTACATTCACCTCTATGATATATAATACAAGAGTTACCTTTTATTTTTCATAACAAAGTGGTGGAAATATATTTTTTTGTCGCACTGATCCATTGTTCAGAGATAATTGATTCACAAGGTCCAGTAAAAGTTTGTGGTTGTTCAGGCATTATAGATATAATTAAGATATTTCTCTCTTAGGTGATGTTGGACACTCTACTTGGTACAAGTTATAATTTATAACATGAGATGGATAATTTAACATCATTATTATGTTTCCATCTATGACTTCCATCTTATTAGGAACGTCATTATTGCATTTCCCATTACATCCATTTTTTCACATGAGCCGTTATATTTCATTATATGAACTAAACAAGAAATATTTAAATAAGAAAATATGAATATGTATGAATGAACTTTATATGGGTGTTTGAATCTATTTTCTTCAATATTTTATCTTCAAGGATCATATTCATTAAAACGTTTTTCACTTCTAAATTTATAATTACTTCACCTATACACCATTTAATTTATTTTAAAATATGTGATAACCAGAGTATATCCCCTAGAACTATTTATCCATGAGTGCGGTTTTAAGCATCACTATCGTGCACTAGGTGATGATCGATTTAATACCCAATCCTTTCCTTTTAGGGTTATTAAATCAAGGTAAAAATGTTCCACAACCACATCTAGTAATTAGTATCCAATCCAAATGTAATTTGTGTTTAAAATCGTACACTATATACTTTACCAAAAAGATAGGTATGTTTTTGTATATGTACACTACTGAATAATTGGGCATTAGCAGCCGCCATTGGCAGTCTCTATAGGCCTATAGAGACCGCCCAGCGACCGCCATTGGCGGTCGCTTCAGCTTCGTCGCTGTAGGCCAATAGCGACCGCCAATGGTGGTCTCTATAGGTGGCCGAAATTCTGGCCTTAAGCGACTGCCTTTGGGGGTCACTACCCTGGGAATTTTTTTTATTAAAAAAAAATCATACTGAAAGAAATATATATATATATATATATTAAATAATATATATATATATATATTAAAGAAAATATTTATATATATATTATTACAAAAAATATTTTATATATATATGTATATAAAATATGTTTTTAATATTTTAATATATATATATATTAATGAAATATAGATATATAATAATAAATAAAATATTTTTCATTTTTTAATGAAATGTATGAATTGTGTTATTTTTCTTCATGGTGCAAAATCAGAGATAAAAGAAGGTAAAAATAATAAAAAATGGAAAACAATTTCAAACGGCATAATAATCAAGATCCTCATAAACAATAAATGATAAATGTGCTTCAACGATCCGAGAAGTTCCATCCATTTCAATCTTCTGCTTCAATAAACCTACAATAAGACAAAAAACAACAAAACAAAACAAACGTAAATTGGACATAATTATTTATTTATTATATACATATAATAAAATTAAATCTAACATCAAATCATGGTGCTATAATGGTTTAAAACCCCCAATTTAAGAAATGCTATCATTTCAGGTCATTCGGAGCACGTTTGCTCCAAATTCGACCGTCTCAGGCCGTTTTTGGTGTTTTATGACACCGGAAACACGTTTCCAGTCACTGTGGTTAAAATAAACCTCCGATTGACATGCCGTCTACCCAACCATTTCACAAATCACACAACGACTATTGTCGTACGGTTTCATGGCATTCTGAGGTCGTTCGGGTGGTTTTGACCCCCAACGCTCCATTTTAGCGCGCACCAAGCTGCTGAAAACGACAGAATCGATCGTACCGCATGCACCGCATGTTTGATGGGCCTTCCGTCTCCTCCTACATGTGAAGAATAATATTTCTAATGTTTTTGTGTGGTTTCAGGTCATTTGGAGCACTTTTTCTCTGAATTTGATCGTCTCATGCTGTTTTTGGTGTTTTGTGACACTAGAAACGCCTTTCCGGTCACCGCAGTAAAACAACACCTCCGATTGATGTGTCGTCTGCCCGAAAATTTCAAAAATCACACAACGACTATTTTTGTATGGTTTCATGGCATTCCGAGGTCGTTCGGGTGGTTTTGACCCCCCAACACGCCATTTTAGAGCCAGCCGAGCTGCTGAAAACGACACAATCGACCGTACCGCATGCACCGCATGCACCGCATGTCCGATGGGCCTACTGTCTCCTCTTACAAATCACGAATAAGATTAATAATGTTTTCATCTGGTTTTAGGTCATTCGGAGCACGTTTTCTATGAATTCGACCATCTCACGCCGTTTTTGGTGTTTTGTGACACAAGAATCACATTTCCGGTCACAGCGGTCAAACGACACCTCTGATTGATGTGCCGTCTGCCCGAACATTTCAAAAATCAGACAATGGATATTTTTGTATGGTTTCATGGAATTCCGAGGTCGTTCGGGTGGTTTTGACCCCCCAACGCGCCATTTCAGTGCGCGCTGAGCTGCTGAAAACGACACAATCGGCCGTACCGCGCGCACCGCATGTCCGATGGGCATGTCGTCTCCTCCTACACATCACGAATAATATTCCAAATGTTTTCTTGTGGTTTCAGGTCATTAAGAGCATGTTTGCTCCAAATTCGACCATCTCACATTGTTTTTGGTGTCTTATGACACTGGAAACGTGTTTCCGGTCAACGCGGTCAAACGACAACTCTAATTGACATTCCGTCTGCACGACCATTTCAAAATTCACACAGTGGCTATTTTAATATGGTTTAATGGCATTCCATGTTCTTTTGGGTGGTTTTTACCCCCCAACGCGCCATTTTAGCGAGCGCCGAGCTGCTGAAAACGACACAATCGGTCGTACCATGCACACCGCACGTCCGATTGGCCTTCCGTCTCCTCCTACAAGTCATGAATAATATTACTAATGATTTCGTGTGGTTTCAAATCATTCGGAGCACGTTTTCTCCAAATTCGATAATCTCACGCGTTTTTGGTGTTTTGTGACACTAAAAACGCATTTCCGGCCACAGCGGTCAAACGGCACCTTTGATTGACGTGTCGTCTACCCGGACATTTCACAAATCACACAACGGCTGTTTTGGTACGGTTTCATGGCATTTCGAGGTCTTTCGGGTGGTTTTGACCCCCAACGCGCCATTTTAACGCTCACCGAGCTGCTGAAAACAACACAATCGGCCGTACCACATGCACCGCACATTCGATGGGCCTGCAGTCTCCTCCTACACTTCACTAATAATATTCCTAATGTTTTCATGTGGTATCAAATCATTCGGAGCACATTTTCTCAAAATTCGAGCATCTCACGCCGTTTTGGTGTTTTATGACTCCGAAAATGCGTTTCCGGTCACCGCGGTCAAATGACACCTTCGATTGACATTCCGTCTACCCAAACATTTCAAAAATCACACAACCGCTATTGTAGTACAATTTCATGGCATTCCGAGGTCGTTCAGGTGGTTTTGACCCCCCAACGCGCCATTTTAGCGCACGTCGAGCTGCTGAAAACGACATAATCGGCCGTATTGCACGCACCGCACGTCCTATGGGCGTACCGTCTCCTCCTAAACATCATGAATAATATTAATAATGGTTTCATGTGGTTTCAGGTCATTCGGAACACGTTTTCTCCGAATTCGACTGTCTCACGCCGTTTTTTGTGTTTTATGACACCGAAAACGCGTTTCCGGTCACCACGGTCAAACGACACCTCCGATTGACGTTCCGTCTGCACGACCACTTCACAATTCACAAAATGGATGTTTTCATAAGGCTTCATTGCATTCCGAGGTCTTTTGGGTGGTTTTGACCCCCCAACGCGCCATTTTAGCGCGCGCCGAGCTGCTGAAAATGACACAATCGGCCGTACTGTGCGCACCGCATGTCTGATGGTCCTGCCGTCTCCTATTACATGTCATGAATAATATTCCTATTGTTTTCATGTGGTTTCAGGTCCTTCGGAGCATGTTTTCTCCGAATTCGACCATCTCACGCCGTTTTTGGTGTTTTGTGACACTGAAAACGCGTTTCCGGTTATCAAGGTCAGAAAACACCTCAGATTGATGTTCTGTCTGCCCGACAATTTCATAAATCACACAAAAACTGTTGTCATACGGTTTCATCGCATTATGAGGTCGTTTGTGTGGTTTTGACCCCCCAACGCGCCATTTTAGCGTTCACCGAGCTGCTAAAAATGACACAATCGGCCGTACCGCGCGCACCGCACGTCCGATGAGCCTGCCCTCTCCTCCTACACGTCAAGAATAATATTCATAATCTTTTCCTGTGGTTTCAAGTCATTCAGAGCACATTTGAATTGAATTCGACCCTCCCACACCGTTTTTGGTGTTTTATGACACATGAAACGTGTTTCCGGTCACCGCGGTCAAAAATATCCTTAGATTGGCATGTCGTCTACCCGACCATTTCAAAAATCACACAACGGCTGTTATCGTACGGTTTCATGGCATTCTGACATCATTCGAGAGGTTTTGACCCCCCAACGCGCCATTTTAGCATGCGCCGAGCTGCTGAAAACGACACAATCGTCCGTACCGCAAGCACCGCAAGTCCGATGGGCATGTCGTCTCCTCCTACACGTCACGAATAATATTCCTAATGTTTTTGTGTGGTTTCAGGTCATTTGGAGAACGTTTTCTCCGAATTGAACCACCTCACGCCATTTTTGATGTTTTTTGACACCGGAAACGCGTTTCCGGTCACCGCGGTCAAACGACACCTCCGATTGACATGCCGTCTGCTAAAAAATTTAAAAAATCACACAACAGCTGTTGTCTTACATTTTCATGGCATTCTGAGGTCGTTAAGGTGGTTTTGACACCCCAACACGCCATTTTAGTGCGCGTCGAGCTGCTGAAAACGACACAATCGGCCGTACCATGCGCATTGCACATCCGATGGGCGTTTCGTCTCCTCCTACACGTCAAGAATAATATTCCTAATGTTTTCGTGTGGTTTCAGGTCCTTCAGAGCATGTTTTCTCCGAATTCAACCGTCTCACGCCGTTTTTGGTGTTTTGTGACACCAGAAATGCGTTTCCGGTCACCGCGGTCGAACAACACCTCCGATTGACGTGCCGTCTACACGAACATTTCAAAATTCACCCAAAGCCTGTTTTCGTACGGTTTCATGGCATTCTGAGGTTTTTCGGGTGGTTTTGACCACCCAACGCGCCATTTTAGCGCGCGTCGAGCTGCTGAAAATGACACAATCGGCCGTACTGCGCGCACCGGGCGTCCGATGGGCCTGCCGTCTCCTCCTTCAAGTCAAGAATTATATTCCTAATGTTTTTGTGTGGTTTCAGGTCATTTGGAAAACGTTTGCTCTGAATTCGACCGTCTCACGCCGTTTTTGATGTTTTTTGACACTGGAAACGCGTTTCCGGTCACCGCGGTCAAACGACACCTCCGATTGACGTGTCGTCTGCCTGAACATTTCAAAAATCACACAACAGCTGTTTTAATACGGTTTCATGGCATTCCGAGGTCGTTCAGGTGGTTTTGAAACCTCAACGCGCCATTTTAGCGCGAGCCGAGCTGCTGAAAATGACACAATCGGCCGTATCGCGCGCATCGCATGTCCGATGGGCGTTCTGTCTCCTCCTACACATCCCGAATAATATATATAATGTTTTTGTTTGGTTTCAGGTCATTCGGAGCATGTTTGCCTCTAATTCGTCTATCTCACGCCGTTTTTGGTGTTTTGTGACACCGGAAATGCGTTTCTGGTCACCGCGGTCAAACGACACCTCCGATTGGCGTGCCGTCTGCACGACCATTTCAAAATTCACAAAAGTATGTTTTTGTATGGTTTAATGGAATTTTAAGGTATTTCTGGTGATTTTAACCCCCCAACGCGCCATTTTAGCTCGCACCAAGCTCCTGAAAACGACATAATCTGTAGTACCGCGCGCACCGCACGTCCGATGGGCCTGTCATCTCCACCTACACGTCATGAATAATATTCCTAATGTTTTCAAGTGGTTTCAGGTCATTCAAAAAATGTTTGCTCCAAATTGAACCGTCTCACGCCATTTTTGGTGCTTTGTGACACCGAAAACGCGTTTCCGGGGTGCGGGGAGGGCAGTCCAGGGTGGGGTGGGGGGGGGGGGGGGTTGTCCGGGTTGCGGGGAGGGCTGTCCGGGGTGCGGGGGGGGGGGGCTATCCGGGGTGCGGGGGGGCCTTTCCGGGGTGCGAGGAGGGCTCTCCAGGGTGCGGGGGGGGGGGGGGGGGGGGGGGCTGTTTGGGGTGCGTGGAGGGTTGTCCGGGGTGAGGGGCGGGCTCTCCGGGGTGCGGGGGGGGGGGGGGGGTGTTTGCGGTGTGGGGCGGGCTGTTTGGGGTGCAGGGAGGGCTGTCCGGGGTACAGGGAGGGCTGTCCAGGGTACAGGGGGCCTGTCCAGGGTGTGGGGGTGCTGTCCGGGGTGCGGGGGGGCTGTTCGGGGTGCGGGGAGGGATGTCCGTGGTGTGTGTGTGTTGGGGGGGGGGGGGGGCTGTTTGGTGTGAGGGGAGGGCTGTCCGGGGTGCGGGGAGGGCTGCTCGGGGTGCGGGGGGGGGGGGGGGGGGGGGGGGGGGCTGTTCGGGGTGCGGGGGGGCCTGTCCGGGGGTCCGGGGAGTGTTGTCCGGGGTCCCGGGAGGGGCTGTCTGGGGTGTGGGGAGGGGTTGTCCTGGGTGCGGGGAGGGGTTGTTCGGGGTGTGGGGAGGGGCTGTCCGGGGTGTGGGGCGCCTGTTCGGGGTGCGGGGAGGGCTGTCCGGGGTGCGGGGAGGGATATCCGTGGTGCGGGAGGGCTGTCCGGGGTGCGGTAAGGGTTGTATGGTGTGCAGAGGGGGGGCGGGGGTTGTCCAGTGTGCGAGGGGGCTGTCCGGGGGTGCGGGGCGGACTGTCTAGAGTTTGGGGGGCCTGTCCGGGGTGCGGGAGGGATGTCCGGGGCGTAGGGAGGGCGGTCCAGGGTGCGGGGGTGCATTCTGGGGTGTAGGGAGGGCTGTCTGGGGTGCGGGGAGGGCTGTCCGGAGTGCGGGGGGGGGGGGGGGGGGCTGTCTGGGGTGGGGGGGCATGTCCGGGGTGAGGGGAGGGCTGTCCAGAGTGCGGGGAGGGCTGTCCGGGGTTGCGGGGAGGCTGTCCGGGGTGCGAGGAGGGTTGTCTGGGGTGCGGGGAGGCTGTTCGGGGTGCAGGGGGGTTGTTCGGGGTGCGGGAAGGCCTGTCCGGGGTGCGGGAGGACTGTCCGGGGTGTGGGGAGGGTTGTCTAGGGTGTGGGGGGGGGGGCTCTCCGGGGTGCTGGGGGCCTTTCTGGGGTGCGGGGAGGACTGTCCGAGTGTGGGGGGCCTCTCTGGGGTGCGGGGAGGGCTGTCCGGGGTACGAGGGGGGGGGGGTGCTGTTCAGGGTGTCGGTAGGGCTGTTCGCGGTGCGGGGGGCATGTCTGGGGTGCGGGGAGGGCTGTCCGGGGTGCCGGGAGGGGCTGTCCGGGTTTGGGGAGGGGATGTCCGGGGTGCGGGGAGCCTGTCTGGGGTGCGTGGAGGGCAGTCTGGGGTGCGGGGAGGCTGTCCGTGGTGCGTGGGGGCTATCCGGGGTGCGGGGAGGGCTGTCAGGGGTGCAGGGAGGGCTTTCCGGGGTGCGGGGAGGGCTTTCCGGGGTGCGGGAGGGGGGGGGGGGGGCTGTCCGTGGTGCGAGGAGGACTGTCTGGAGTGCGGGGGACTGTTCGGGGTGCAGGAGGGCTGTCCGGGGTCCGGGGAGGGATATCCGGAGTGCGGGGAGGGCTGTCCGGGGTGCAGGAGTGCGGTCCGCGGTGCAGGGAGTGCTGTCCGGAGGGCAGGGAGGGCTGTCCGGAGTGCGGGGGGCAATCTGGGGGGGGCATGTCCGGGGTGTGGGGAGGGCTCTCCGGCATGCTGTGAGGGATGTCCGAGGTGCGGGAAGGCTGTCTAAGGTGTGAGGAGGGCTGTCCGGGGTGCAGGGAGGCTGTTCGGGGTGCGCAGGGGCTGTCCAGGGTGCGGGGAGGGCTGTCCGGGGTGTAGGTGGGCTGTCTGGGGTGCGGGGAGGGTTGTCCAGGGTGCGGGGGGCTGTCCGGGTTGCGGTTGGCCTGTCTAGCGTGCAGGGAGGACTGTCTGGAGTGCGGGGGACCTGTCCGGGGTGCGGGAGGGCTGTCCAGGGTGCGGGGAGGGTTGTCCGGAGTGTGGGGAGGCCTGTCCGGGTGCGGGGGGGGGGGGGGGGGGGGGGGCTGTCCGGGGTGCGGGGGGGCCTGTCCAGGGTGCGGGGAGGACTGTCCGGCATGAGGGGGCCTGTCCGGGGTGTGAGAGGGCTCTCCGGGGAGCGGGGAGGGCTGTCCGGAGTGCGGGGAGGGTTCTCCCGGGTGCGGGAGGGCTGTCCGGGGTGCGGGGAGGGCTGTCCGGAGTGTGGGGAGGGATGTCCAGAGTGCAGGGGGGGCTGTCCGGGGTGGGGGGGGACATGTCTGGGGTGCTGGGAGGGCTGTCCAGAGTGCGCGGAGGGCTATTTGGGGTAGGCCGAGGACTACAAATAGTGAACTCAACTCATTCATCAAAAAACAAGTTTATTGTTTTATATTAGGAATCACATGTATTTTCCAAAAATACTATAGAACATGCAATTCGAAACATTGAAAATTAAATGAACAAAAAATATCCAAATAATTAATCAGTTTCATGGTTACTTCTCAATTCGTGCACACAAACATTTCATGAGGCCAAAACACACATGATACCCCCAAATCACAAAAAAACTCATTAGAAACCCAACATAAATATCAATAACAACCCCACCATTAAAAAAATAAACACACCTCGTGAATATGATGTGTCATGTGTGGTCATGACTACTACCTCAATCAGGTAGGGCAGGGGCCTACAACAAAATAACATTATGAATATTTTCATAACAAAAATAATATAAATTAAATAAATAAATACATTATAAACATGCGTCGTTTGATCCCCTGCACCATCACCGGGACTTACATATTGTCGTAGTGCTCTAACCTCAGCGATCAATTTCACATTTACCTCCTCGGAATCATGCAGTCGTTCCTCGAAATCTGAAAACCATTGTGTCATCTGATTAATACCAGGACCGACAACCGCAGTGCGTGACACTACAGAATGAGGAATCCCTATTCCATAGGTCAAACTATATCCATGCCCGTCCTGACCAATAATGCAATGAAATATCTCATCACATCGCATGGGAATTTGTCGCTGGTCCTCTGGAAGATGTTCTAATTCAGCTTCAAATTGAGCCTGTGAAATATTTAAATATATATACATATATTAATATTCAGATTTTATGTAAGTATTGGTAATGTGTACAAGCACATACTATCAATGTTGCAACCTCTGGATCATTGCGATCACTAGTCCTCATCCACACCGACATTTTATCAGTTGGTGCACGTTGCTCTCACAACTGTTTATGAATAGAATATATACACAAAACAATATTAATTAAAAAAATTAAAAAAATGAATAATAAATACCTCATTTCGTAGCTGAGACACGTGACGAGTCCCGAGCCTGTGAGGTGGTCCCTGCAATGCTCAATTCTCAAAATGGCGTGTTGACACCTCCTACATTCAATTCATTCAAATTTTAAACAAATCAGACATTCTTGAAAATAAATACCAAAATAAATATACAAACCACAACACCCTCAGTAGACTGATATGCAACTAAATCACACCACTGAGATGGGAGGACACCTCTTGGGACTTTTTCCAGAATGTCTGGGGCACCCACATTTGGTACCCAGTGGTCCCTCTTGACTTTGCCTTTATAGTCCTTCAACATCTTACGGTATTTTCTCATACACATTGGGCGAAACTCATTGGGACATACTTTCAAATTTTTCTATTAAAGAAAAAAATCACATATGTTATTGTTGGTTATACATAGGGAATAAATTAAAATGGTCTTCTTACCAGAACCTCCCTCCAAAGACAATCTAATGTGTCATGAGAGATAAATTCCCAGTCACACGTGGTCAATGGAAATCGATGTGGATCACTTATGATATGACCCAGCTGAAGAATAAATGCAGGGTAATTCCGCACCACAGGATGAAATACCTCATCAAATGAAAAATCAAAAGTCGTGTCGGAATACCATCATAATATGCCATGACCAGGGCCTCTCCTTCGAGAGGAAGAAGCAGTCGAGTCTGATCCTGTTGAAAACAATTTTATATAAAAATTGACAGATGTTATAAATATATATATATATATATATATATATATGTTTATTAATTACATAAAAAATAGAGGCATTAACAATCCAACATACCTCGACCCTGAGATATAGATGCCTCAGATGGATGATGTGGATCTTCTGCCTCTTCCCATGACATGCCTGCAGTCATGGAAAACATTAGTAAGGGGACTATCCAAAGTGTCAAAATGATAAATTGTATTGTTTTAAAAAAAATCAAACTTGTACAGTTGTTAATCAAACAAAAAGGGATTGAATAATTAGTTGTGAATAAATTTTAAAAAATCTGAAAGTTCACAAAACATATATACAAATTATGTACAAAACCAATCAATGCGTAGCCATATTTCAAATTTAATTAATAAAAATTCAAGTAGCACATGAACCAAATGAATAATACTTCAATGGGAAGATACACCGACAATAACATCAATATAACATGAGTTAAATCACCCTAAATATTTATAACTAAATAAAATTCCAAAAGTGAGGATTAAAACGTACAAGGATTTATAAAATGATTAGATAATTTATGATATCTTAGGATGAATAGTGGGAAATCAATTATACCTTTCATTAAGCATGCTAATCGACCATTTCTCCTTCAACAGCCGCTCTGACCCAATAAATATCTTCTTCACGTTGAACTACGGTATGTTGATCAAGTTGTTGGGAAACAAAAGGAAAAGTATCAGGTTCATCTTGTTCAAATTAAAACAATCCTCACCGGTACATTTTGATAACAACATTCCAACTTGGATTCGAAGGCAAAGTAACGAAGAATACTTGTTCTGCTGGTGATGTCAAAATAAAAGGTTCATTATCAACTCATTCAATTCTGTATAACATATAGTTAAAATTCACCAATGAAAACTGATATTGATTGACTTTACATCCACGCACTGGATCAACCCAATTACACTTTAACAATATGAACTTAAACCCATATGTGTATACAACTTCAATGATATCTATCAACTGACCATAGTAATAACCAGAATCGACAAATGGAAAACCGATGCCACTGTTTTGTGTTGCCCGTTTGTCATCAACATCTTTAATGCAAAATCGAAAACCATTAGCATCTAGAGATTTATAACGACAAGCCGTTATAGATGGACCCTTAGCCAGATGGATAAATTCTTCAGTTATTGTGGGTCCCCTAACACCCTCATCTTATGAACATACATAATTCATTGAATTCAATAATGATATATAAAAAAAGAAATTATAATAATACATCACTCATAATGAAAATCAATTTATACGTACACAATCCTTGAACCAGTCAAAACATGGCACATAATGAGACTGTTGAATTTTCAACTCGGTCGCACGATACATCTCTTCGTTTATCTCATTAATGTGTTTACTGAAAATCATAACGCGATGTTTAAATTATCAACTTATGCAAACAAAACTTGTAAAAGTTAAACAATAAAAGTGATAAGATACTTACTGCATTAATGGTACAACTGATGGAGTATTGAACAAGATATATCGATGCGCTTGTATCCACTCGATGTTGTCCAAATCATATGTGGTCCCTTCTCCAACTAGACCATCCTGAATCCGAGAGGGCTAATCTAATTTTGTTTCAACGTCCGTAAGATATTCTGAACAAAAATTAGTACACTCATCCATCAAATAACCATTGGCTATTGGTGCCTCCGGACGAGCTCTGTTGCATACAAATCATTTAAATGTACTCAAATACCGCTCAATAGGATACATCCACCTGAATTGCAC